>SNQJ01S0035414.1:55505-68005 GCA_010110895.2 Picea sitchensis | reverse complement strand
TTGTACCCTTAGCGGAAGGGGTCATAGCCATAAATTTGCTCCTTTCAAATTTAAATGGATGGAATAATGAATATGTTGGGGATTTGAGGGCTTTGACGCCATTAGCACTTAACATTAGCCCACCTTGTGCATCTGGATCAAAGCACAGGAAGAGCAATAAGTGTATTGGGCTTTCAAATGTTGACCCTAATTTTATTCTAGGCAAAGATCCGTCCATAGATGAAGTTGTGGAGATGGCGGACAAAACTATAGTTGGGAAAGCCTATGGACACCATTTTAGTGAAAAAACTCTTAAGGCATGGGTGATCTCCACCTAGGGCCCGTCTTTCAACCCTCCTCCAAAGATCAGTCGGCTTTCTAGGGGAAGGTTTATGCTTATTTTTTCTGGCGCTACGCAGGCAACGACTGTTTTCCAAAAATGTTGGACTATTGAATCTTCTTCGGTCCTCATGAAACTGTGGGATCCCACCTTTGATGCGGCTTGTGAGCATTTGGACTCCATACCCATTTGGGTGCGTTTTTTGGGTCTCCCCCCACATATTTGGTCTGAAAATGCTTTCAGGCTATCGAGAATATTTTGGGGGAGTATATGGATGTCAATATGTCATTTCGAGAGACAAGGGATATGTCGATTGCGAGAATCCTTGTCTCTTTGAACATTCGAGGTGGTCTGTGGGATTTTCTAAACCTGACTGATAGGGRTAGAACTCAGGTCCAGCTCTATATTATGTAGGAGTTCCCTTTCGCTGCAGGCAATGCCACGAACACAGGCATATARTTAAGGATTTCCCAAAGCCATTGTGGGGTCGCTCGAAACAAAATTATTCATCCAGGGAAAGGAAGAGAGAAGGGCCACATTTTTTTGATGGGTCCATCTCTCCCTCTACGTCATCGGCTTCTTCAAGTGCGTTGCCCTGCACTTCAATGGACTCTCGGCTTGGATTGGGCGTAGGAGCTCTGGTTCCCACAAGGGATGTTTTGGATCTAGCTCTTCCCTCTGCTTCTGCAATGGCATTGGTTCCTCCCATGGGCTCAGCTACACATCACGTTTATGGTTCTCTAATGGGTATGCATTTAACTATCCCCCTCCTTGTTAATGGTACGATAAATGCCTTCATGTTTCTTAAGTTGGATTTCCCCCCTTTCCTTCGGGATATTGCCTCTCCTAATTCCTTATCCAACGGGGAGCTTACTCCTCTCTCATCTTGCTCTCTCCCTCACATTGTTGACTGCTCCCTTCTCCCTGCGCCTTCGCCTGGATCTCCTTCCCATTCCTCTGAGGATCTTTCTGTTGATGGATCATAGGAAAGGGACATTCGATTTCAGCTTAGAAATAGATCTTTTATGTCCCCCATGGATGATGGTAGGGGGATTGGTCCCAACCCTGACTCTCTAAATTCAAAGAAGAGTCATGGGTGCAACTCACATCTATCTAAGGATCAATATCAAGATTTAATTGACATAGCTTCTCGATGGAAACGATCTACATTTGGGGCTCTTAGAGAAGTGATATCCCCTGAGGGGGTTCCTCCGTGACGTTTCTAACTTTTAATTGCAGGGGTTTGGAGAACCCCCAAACGAAATCCGCTTTGAAGCAGTTGGTTACCCTCCGTCGGCCTAATGTTATTCTTCTCCAAGAAATGTTGACTGAGGAGGTCATTGTGTCTCATAATCTTGCTTCCTTGCTCATGGGTTGGCAATTTACAGGTTTGGATGAAAATGGTAGATCGAGAGGTCTGGCGATTGGGTGGCTCTCCTGCAGTGTTAAGATCTTGAAATCTTGGGCCATGAATTCTTGGATTGGGGTGGATATCCTAGTGGAAGGTTTGGGTATGGAAGTTAGGATTCTCAATGTATATGGCCCTTATAATAAAAGGGTTCCCTTCTAGGAATCCATGTTTGGAAATGAATTACTCAAGGTTTATAATCTCATCTTTGGTGGGGATTTAAACTTCTCATTGGGGGAGGTTGAATGTTGGGGACCAAATTCAAACCCTAATCACCAAGCATCTTTGTTCAGTCATATTTTGTTTATGAATGGTCTAATAAATGTTGTTCCATTGAAGCTTCTTCCTACTTGACGGAACTTGCGAACTGGGGAAGCGAGGGTGGAAAAGCGATTAGACCATTTTTTTGATCTCTGAAAAATTGATGATGCTTCTGCTACAGTTTTGTCAATTGATTGGTAGTGGGGGCGAGTCGGATCAGTCACTAGTTTGGCTAGAAATAGAGTGAGGCCCAAAGAATCCCACGTCCCCTTTCAAATTCAATGCCTCTTGGTTATCCGATGTAGGTTTCCAGAATATTATTAAGGATCATTGGATCGGTTATKATGACAGTTCTGGTCAACTTGTTGCAGTTCAATTTGCGACAAATMTAAAAAGGATCAAGCGCTTAGCTATCCCTTGGTCTCAYGAAAAACGAAGATCTAATGATCAAGARTTAAGGCAGATAGAGGACCAACTTGATACGATATATCAATCTTCGGACTCTGGGTTTATCTCAGATTCATCTCAAGAAAATTTAAACGCTCTTAAGTCTCGTCGAAGGTAGTTGTTGGTTGAGAAGGAAGTGGCGTGGAGACAGAAACGTCGAGCCATTTAGCTGGAAAAAGGGGATGAGAACATAAAAAAAAAATCAAGCCTATGCCAAAGGCCGAAAAGATGCAAACACCATATGGAATTTAAAGGATGAGGATGGCAGAGAAGTTTTCACTTTTGAAGGTCTCACTC
This sequence comes from Picea sitchensis, assembly GCA_010110895.2. NCBI lineage: Eukaryota > Viridiplantae > Streptophyta > Pinopsida > Pinales > Pinaceae > Picea > Picea sitchensis. The sequence continues at coordinate 65,273 of SNQJ01S0035414.1, read as the reverse complement.
AAATGGGAAAAAATCACTTGCAGTCTCTTTTCAAAGATAAACAGAGAGTAAACATTGCAGATATAGTCTGTTTGGCTTTATTTTTTCCCATATTTGTGAATGAGGAAGGGAACATAGATCTATTTGTTGAAGTCATTGAAGATGGGTTGAAATAAACGCTCCACATCTTTCAGAAAGACAAGATCCCAGGCCCAGACGGTTGGTCGGTGGAGTTCTATATTGGCTTCTTTGAACTCACTGGTGTTGATCTCCTGAAAGTCATTGAAGAATCTCATATCAATGGTAGAATTCATGCCCCTTTTGACTCATCTTTCATTTCTCTCATTCCAAAATCAGATAATCCTCGGTCCTTCGATGAATTCAGGACTATTTCTCTTTGCAATTGTATCTATAAAATCATTGCAAAAATCATTGCTCGATGATTGAAACCCCTATTATCATATTCAGTTTCCAAAGAAAAATTCGGGTTTTTAGAAGGTCGAGAGATTCATGAGGCAATTGGTGTAGCTAAGGAAAGACTACATAGTATGAATACCTCCAGAGCCAAAGGGGCTATCTTGAAGATTGATCTTTCAAAGGATTATGATCGGTTCAACTGGTCATACATCAAGCTTCTGCTCACTCATCTTAGGTTTGAGGTTCCCTTCATAAAATGGGTGATGGCTTGCATTTCATCTGTATCCTTTGTTGTTCTTATCAATGGAGTTGCCTCTCCCTTTTTCATCTCGGAAAGGGGCCTTCATCAAGGATTACATCTTTCCCCTCTACTCTTTTTATTAGTGGTTGAGGGTTTAAGCAAAGCTCTTGGAACAACCGCCAACCTAGGGGACTTCCAAGGAATTTTGATTGCTCCTGGGTGTAGGATCACTCATTTTATTTTCGTCGACAATGTGATTATATTTTGCAATGGTTGGGTTCAGGATGTTGAGAAGTTGGCCAAAATAATTATCAATGGTTCTTTCCTTATCAGACTCAGGATCTCTCAGAAGGCATCAAATATTTGGGTTTTCAGTTAAAACCAAATTGCTATCATACGGAGGATTGGAGATGGTTGTTGGCTAAACTAGAGAAGCGACTAATTATTTGGATCTACAGGTGGTTGTCAAGGTCTGGTAGATTAACATTGACAAAATCTGTGCTGGAAGCCATTCTCATTTATTGGATTTCCCTTGCATGGATTCCAAAAGGTGTTCTAGAAAAGGTCAGATGTATCTTCTTTAGATTCATTTTCTTTGGGTCTCTTGATCATTTTTCTTCGCCCTGGGAAAAATCGGAGCATCTTTCTCGTCCCAAAGCTTTGAGAGGGTGGGGTCTAAAAAATATCATCTTATTCTCCAAAGAGTTGGCAGCCAAAGTAGTCCGGCATCTCAACGTGTCTCCCAGTTTATGGACTTTTGTGGTGATCCAAAAATACATGAGTCCGAACATTGTGGAAGATTGGATCTAAAAACATGTTAAGTCACATTCGAACTACTCCATTATATGGAAGGCCCTAGTCTCTTCTTTTTCGGTGATTGATGTGGCGAGTAGGAAGGGGAAATCATGTATGTATGTATTGGTGTTGATCCCTGGCTAGGTAGTGGAAACTCCCATATATTGCCAATCGAATTAATCAACCAGCTTCATTTGCAGGATATTTTCTTTCTTTTCCAAGTCTCGGATCTGGGCACAATTACATTGTGGCAACAAGGCTGGAGGAGTGTTGTTTCTCTGGGCCTTAATGGGGATCTTACAATCTTATGGGGATATTATATCTTGACGCTCCAAGCAGGGCATATCACGCTAACAGATAGAGAGGATGAGTTGGTATGGAAAAGGCTCATCATGGGGTCTATACCCCAAAATTGGGTTATATTGCATTAAATATCAATCTCCTTCAACAAGATCCTTGTTGGTGGTGGAGTGGCTTATGGAAATTAAAACGTCCCTTGAAGGAAAAAATATTCATGTGCTCGGCTATAAATGATAAGGTCCCTACTTGGGACAATATGAGGAAGCGGAAAATTGTTGGGCCAGGTTGGTGTCCACTGTGTAAAGTAGAAAATTAGTCCATTGCACATCTTCTCATCATTTTTCCTTTTTCTCAGCAAGTATGGCTTGAAATCTCAACAGGTCTAAGTCAGAGGTGTGTTTGGGTGGGCCCCTCCATGGAACAGGCCTGGAAGTCCTGGCTTAAGGTGTCAACCCACAAGAAAATAAAAGAACTCCCTTTACTGATTTGTTGGGGCATTTGGTTGGCAAGAAATCCTGCTATCTTTAAGGATAAATCTTTTGTTCTTGAGCTCGTGGCAACTCAAATCCTCTCAATCTTGGCTCATTTTCCTCAGGAAAAAGATGCTCCTATTATTCATATAAGATCGCCCGAGCTCTTTGATCCTTCATGGCCTTGGGAATATTTTGACGGAGCTTCTCAGGACCATTCTTGTGGGGGAGGGGCGGTGCTACATCTATCTGAAAATCATTTCTTTAAAATCAAAATGGGGTTGGGACAGGGCACAAACAATTATGTTGAGCTAATGTATTTAAAATTATTGCGTCAATTTGCTAGAGAGAAGGGGCTTCAATCCATTCAAATCTTTGGAGATTCTATGAATGTCATAAACTGGGCATGAAAGACTCAAACTTGTCACAACATTTTTCTTCTACCTATCTTGGAGGATATTTATAGGATGTTGGAATCACTTGAATCTTTGGTTCTTAATCATGTTTACAGGGATCGAAATGTGGTAGCAGATTCATTGTCAAAAGCAGGTCTACAATTACTATTTGGTTAATGGCACATTACATAAACTATTGAGGAAGAATCATATGTTTTTTTATCATCGTCCCTTTATTGAAGAACCTGACAATGCACAGGAATGATGTTAATTATGTCCACAGGTTTTATGTGAACAGCAAGGTAAAATCTTGGTTGAGAAATGGATGCTTCATGTATAGTTCGTATCCTTATTTCTGCATAATATATGGTCCCTTTATCAGATAGACTCGGATTGTCTCCTTTGAATTTGTTGACTCCATTCGATCCTTATCGTGTTTATGTTCATGCCAGTGTTTCTCTTCGTATATTTCCATTACTGGATATAACATGTGTTGAATAGTGCACTCAGTAATGTGATCCTCTTGGGGTGAAGGGTTTCTATACCACTGATATGTGCCTCTATCTTTTGTCTCATCCTCTGGAATTTTTGTATGAGGCATCGGGTCTCTTAGATTTTTTGTTTTTGTTTCTTCTGGCTGGTGGTTTTTAGGCCATGAAAATATACACACTTGGTTATGTGTCGTGCTCCTTGAAGCACCTACAAAATGTAATTTTGTCTCTTCGGATGAATAAAATTACATTTTTTTATAAGGAAAAAAATAATCTATGGATTTATTTGTTTCATTAAAAATATTCTTGTTAAAATATAGATTGAAACTTGAATTATCTTTGATAAAAACAGAATAGTAATAGAGATACGATATTTGCTTTTCAACTTTATGCGAGTGTCTTAGATATACAGAAACCCTTGAGGTATATTTTCACACGTCAAGAGAAGACAAATTAACATAAGATTTAGTAGTTAAGAATGCCTTGCAGCTTAAGGAAGACCCTTGGGCCACTCTTTCTAGAGACCCTAAAAGCAATCCCCCATTACTCAATCTTTTGGCATCGTCTAAAAGGCTTATAGGAAGCAACAACCAAAAAAAATGTCAAAAGAAGGGGATTTTTTTAAACCACGTAGAATCAATAACTCATTAAAATGATCTAAGCTAGGCCCGAGACCAAACCTATGAACTGCCACTATAAACCAAAACTATATCCAACAACTCACAAAAAAGAAATAGGATATTACCTCCTTAAATTCCATGATCTTAAAGATAATTAAAAGTTATATGAACATAAAGATAATTAAAAATAACAATAAAATATTGCATTTTACAAAATCTTACCCTTCCTTTTAGAAAGGTTAATCGGGAAAATAGCTTCATCTCTCTTAATCTTAATCCTTCTTATGATAGAAATATCTAAAAAGAATATCAAAAAGTGTGAAGCAAAACGAAACAAAGCTTTATAAACTTAGAATATTAGAAAAAATTATATCAGTCACTTCACTACCTAAATATTATTTTTTCTATTGGTTATTATGTTATAATCAATTAGAAGAATATATCCATATAACAATGATAGGGAAATAAAGTTTGTTAATAAAATAAAGTATAAATGGGAATATTCGGGACTAAGTGTCAACCTAAAAATAGCAGTCTTCATGAAACATGTATGTCGCTTGTCGGAATCATCGATGCTTTTTTTAATTAATTAAAAATAATGAATTTTTACATTAAAAATAATGAATTAAGTAAAAATTTGGTCTTCACCAACAAACAAAAAAGGCTGTATTTCCTCCGTAAAAAAATTGGCCTACATTGACACGGGTCTCTTAATAGATATAGTAACTTCGTGGTATATGCCCATAAAGACATTACAAAGAATCATGTCTTCAAAACTTGAGGTGGTGGAATAAATCATCTTAAAAGGTGGGGAGAAAATTAATTTAAATTAATTTAGCAAGTTTCAAATTTTAAATTGGAATTGTTATTATCATGATGTTTAGGTGACTTTTGATAATATCAAGAAAGTCTTGTAAAATGGAAGGAGAGATGGCCACTTGAGTGACTTCAATTATAGGACCCAGCATGTATTGGGGTGATGTGAAGTGAAATTTGTTATTTATATGGAAGACTAATGTTATGGGAATAAGATTAGATAAGTAGAAAGAGTTTAGTGAAACAAAAAGTATACTATTTAAAGTGTAACGAGCTAAGTGTTTGAGTAAACTTAATTTACTTATCTTGAAGCATAAAAAGGGTTGTGCAATGAGTGGCTAGTCATGACATTGAGTGGCTAGTCATGACATTAGAGAAAACTAATTTTTTTATATTCGAGATAACAACATTTCACATGAAGGTGGAAAGAAGGGAGGCACCCCAACCTTGTGTGAAAAAATGGAAATTATTCTCATTGAGCGGTGAAAAGACAAGAAACTAAAATTAACCTAACATTCTAAACTAATATACAAAATGTTTTTTTTAAACTAATATACAAAATGTTTTTTTTAATGAGTAATGGGGATTTGCATTATCAACAAAAGTTGGTTGTGGATTTACCCATACAACTAGTTATATTGCATTGCTCAACAACATCATTAATTTTAGCTTTTGAACCATGAAGGATTCAAAGTGAAATAGGTACAAAATTAACAAAAGTAGTATGCGTAAACACTTACATGTATATGATTGAACACACTATCCTTTAAGAAATAAACAACTAAAGAAAATTCAAACTTCATTATGAGAGAACCATCACTTTGACTTAGTTCCTTTAGGGTCCTCCTTAATGTCATCCAGCTTTGGTAGTTGGAGGAGTTATTTGCAATTGTTATTTGCAACTAGGACATGAAGAGGAGTGTTCACATGGTGGGCGATGCCTGCAATGTGGTCATGAATGGAAGAAAGGGCAATGTCCAAGCCATTCAACTAATGTCAAAGAATGGTGATATCACATTGGGATTCCTTTCTCATTCTTGCAACGCCATCTAGTGTTTGGTAGGTTATGTGCACAAACGATCTTTAGTCTAATCAACTTCGGTGAAGGTAGCATCCATCTTTCTTTTCCAGACATCAACATTATTGTTTATAGAAGCCATGTTGGAGTGAAGGGAGGCCACCTCCAATGAGAAATTTGCATTGCATTCGCACACAAATATCGTGTCGCCTAAGGAGATTATGTAACATAGACACTTACCCGTGGATTTATTTTTAGACGCATACAAAAGGCATTGTCATTGATGTAAGGAGAGAAGAGAGGAGCGGTGTTGAAAAGTTCAACAAGGAGTGGAATGTTAGAACGAGGGGAGAAGTTCAAGGTTAATAAAAGGCCTATGACCGACGAGAGTAATGTGAATGTAAAGCATGAGAGACTAGTGGTAAATCCATTCAAGATCCATGGGGAAGGATGAACTATTAATGAGAGGTATGAGCAAGTGAGTGCCACCTCAAGATAGTTCTTTCTCATGTGGAAGACCTCCTTCATTGAATTCCCAGTGTGTTACCCATGGGAAAAGGAGACTTCCCACATGGGAGGGTCGTGTCGATCCACTTGGCTACGTCACATGTTATGCTCCGCTTATGAAAATATGCACCATGGGATTTAAGAAATGAGTGTGAAATGTGCTTCTTAAAGGGCCAAATCAAAGTTCAAATTCACAGAATAGTAGGTGTCCTTCTTGTCAATGTCATGTGAGGGGATGTGAATAAGGAGTTCTCATGTCTAATTAACAAGATACACAAATGGATATCTAATTATCTTTCCCCCGAGTTAGGCATTTGGTTTGTGAGATGGTTGATGTTTTTCTTAACCTATTAAATAGTCACTTTGTTGAGTTGCTTGCAAAGAAGGGATATTCTATGGAAGATGCAATATAAGGAGTGGGAGGAAGGGGGTCTCCTGCTATGGTGGGCTCAAAATATGGTTGTGGAATCCTAAATCACTTGAACCCTTGCCACATTAAGATTTTGTAGGAGTCATCCACCTTGAAAAACCACTAAAACCTCTACCTCGTTGTTAGTGACATGGCCCACACCTTCAAAAAGCTTAGATTTTGGTGTTCTTTAGGGTTGAAAATGGCCCCTCCTACTCTACAACCCCATACATGGGTTGAAGATGGACCCTCCCACTTTATGGCTTCTGTAATGTTCCCATTTTCATATTCCCTTATTATGCAGTTAGAGTTACTTCAAGAGGTTTGAGTCAGCCAGGTCATAGGGGTGAGACTAGGTCATCAGTGAGCCCAAGAGGTTTGGAGGAGTTTTATGGGGCCTGTTATCACATAAAGTTGTCTAAGGTCTGCAGGGCAACCCCATCCTTTTCTTGCGTGGGTATCAGTTTTGATTTCAAAGCGTACCTTTCGGAGCGACCCACTTCGGCCTCGAAATGCAAGCAGCAGGCAAATCAGATCGACGGTGGGAAATATTGCAAAGGAGAAGATCTGGTCCGTCCAAACCAGAGGGGCACGTGGCAACAGATAAGTGACATCGTGATTTCATGAGTCGTAGGTTTCAGCATGGAGCACGGCGCAAGTTCGCGAAACGCGAAATCCCGAATTCGTGATATCGCGAATCAGAGATTTCACAGGAAGCAACGCCCCGATTCCTCGAGAAGCGAAGTCCCGAAAAAATTCAAGGACAGAGCCCCAGGTCATAGTGGAGGTCACATCGGAGGGGAATTAGTGCTCGCTAAGCCCCAGTTAGCAATTTCACGAATCGAAGTTTCGTTGGGGGAAATGCCCAATTTTCGCACAGCGCGAGCTCCATAAACGCGAAATCGTGAAGCGCTCGAAGAGTGGGCCCAGGGTCACGGCCCGAGGTCGTATGGAAGCGGAGCCACAAAGAAGAGTAGGTGCATGTTGATCATTTGGCGACTGGCAATTTTCGAGGAGGCGATTGTGGCCGTCGGATGCATAGCAGATCTGACCGTCAATCTGAGGGAGGCCATTTCGCGAGTTCGAGCATCGGGATATTTGGAATCGAGTGGAGTGGAGACTCCCGAAAGGCAAAGGGCCGAAACGCCGATGGTAGTTGTAGAAAATAGGCTACCACGTTCTCTAGGTGCCAAGTCAGCTCGGCCTTGTTCTGGTCCCGGTGAAGCAGTTAATGAAAGTCGGGAAGTAGTTGAAGCATCGTCTCCCCCATGAATGGAGGGTCAGAGTCATCTGACCATGAAGGCAGACTGTCAACTCTGGCAGTCTGAGCTTGCATGCGCAAAGAAGAATGCATGCATAGTCTGACCGAGAGGATGTTGCGTATGGACGAGAAGCTCGAGCACGCATCTGTTATTGTTTACGAAATTTTGAGTATATGTATGGAGTTCTATTATTTGGTAATGGTCGATGGTTGAGCAGTGCTCCCGTATTGTAAAATTTTGATGAAGAACACGGGTTCTCTAGTTATGTATTTGTTTTTGAGACTTCTTGATTAATCTAAGTCAGTTTTCTTCTTCCATCTTATTTGCCTCTGATACTGAGAGAGTTCATGATTTACTTATTCACATGGATTGTTGTAACTGTATTATGATGAATGTTTGATTATAGTGTTGTTATAATGTCTTCCAATTTCCTTGAAAATTTGAATTCAAGAGGATCTTGTGTTTGATTTTTTTCCTCCTTAGGTTGCTGGAAGACCTGACGTCCATAGCAGATTTCTACACTTTCTCACCAAAGTCTTCCTCCTATTCACCTTTACTCTAACTTACTGATTGAAGTTTATACAAGACCTCAATTGTTTGTGCATACCATCCCAGATTTTCTGAGTTGGAACGTTATTATCTCAAGCCTTATCCATTTGACCCCCTTAAAATTCATGTACATTTACTGTATAAACTGATGGGTACTAGGCTTACCTCCTCTCCAGTCAGGAGGCGACTTCTAGTGCTAACATTAAATGGCATCATTGTCGGGGACGGATTTGAGCAGATTAAAGAGCTACCTGGGAAGAACGACATAGATCCAACTCTTGATGGTAAACAAGAGAGGGATACAAAAAATATACTGTAATCATCTACCTGGCGACTCCACAATTAGAGACTCCACTGGGGAAGATCCTATTGACAGAAATATGAAGGGAATGACTAGGTATCAGCTTATGAGCTTTCTGCATGAGCTCTTGTTATTCTTTATCAGCTCATTTTTGTTTTTCCCTTCACATATAAAAAGGATCATATTTTGCTTTGTTTATTCAGTTTATCACCGACCTTCCTTTATATATCCATCCTTGGAGGAAGAAGCCATACTTTTTTCTTGTGTTGTAGATGTTGATCCTATATCCTCAGCTCAGCCTATTCATAAGGATAAACTTCATACTGAGATCCCTCCTGGATTCAGTCACCCTTGCATCCCTTAGGAGGTTGAAATTGATCTGTAGCCTCCTCAAATCTCATCTCATCCTGTTGTTACTGTTGTGCCTTGCCATCAGTGTGATAAGCCTCATATTCAGCCCACTAGTTTTCAAACTAGAATCAGAGACATGTTGTTTAAACCTTTAAAACTTCCATATCATCTCCATCCTTATCCTCCTGATTTCTTTAAATATCTTCCTCATTTTTCTGGGGAAGATCATGTTACAGCTGAGAGGCATGTGGAGGCCTTTGAGAACTTTTTTGGTCAATTTGAGATTGCTCATGATGATGTTTCCATGAGATTGTTCTCAAATTCGTTGTTTCGAGATGTTGTTGTGTGGTTTAGATGTTTGGGAGCCTACTCCATTGGTTCCTGGGTTGAATTATGCAATGCATTTTTTAAGTGGTGGGGTGAGAACAAGTCCCTTGATCAGTACTGGGATGATTTTAATGCCTTGAGGAGAGGGGAAAAGGAAGCCTTGGCCGTCTTCAAAAGGAGGTTTTACCGTGTGTATCATAATATGCATGTAGAGATCAAACCCACAGAGACTGTTGCCATGGTGTACTATGTCATGGCTCAACATTCAGAGCTTGTCCTTCACCTGAGAGAAAGGAAATCAACATCTTTATCTCATCCATTCATGAATGTTGGGGAAGTGGAGGAGAACCTTCGAGCCTGTGGCAGGATTCAAAGTCAGTAACATCTCAACTTTGAGCATAAGGCAATTTTTACCTGATGTCCCTATGAAGAAAAGACTGTGGATAATTTTATCTTCGACGCAGGTATCCATGAAAAGCCCTGTCTTGATAAAAATCATGTGTATGAACAGTTAGGAGCA
>SNQJ01S0035414.1:42843-55495 GCA_010110895.2 Picea sitchensis | reverse complement strand
CGAGTCGGAGGTTTTAGCATGGAGCACGGCGCAAGTTCGTGAAACACGAAATCCCGAGTTCGCAATTTCACAAATCGGAGGTTTGACAGGAAGAAGCGCCCCGATTCCCTAAGAAGCGAAGTCCCGAAAACATTCGGGGATAGAACCCCAAGTCATAGTGGAGGTCATATCGGAGGGGAGCTAGCGCTCACTAAGCCCTAGTTCGCGATTTTGCGAATCAGAGTTTCGTTGGGGTAAATGCGCAAGTTTCACTCAGTGTGAGCTCCCGAAACACGAAAGCGTGAAGCGCTCGAAGAGTGGGCCCAGGGTCACGACCCAAGGTCGTATGGAAGTGGGGCCACAAAGAAGAGTAGTCGCTTGTTGATCGGTTGGCAACTGGGGTTTTTTGAGGAGGCAATTGCGGCCGTCGGATGCATAGAAGATCCAACCATCAATCTGAGGGAGGCCATTTCGTGAGTTCGAGCATCAGGATATTTGGAATTGAGTGGAGTGGAGACTTCTGAAAGGCGAAGGGTTGAAACGTCGATGGTAGCCGCGAAAAAGAGGCTGCCACGTTCTCCAGGTGCCAAGTTAGCTCGGCCTCGTTATGATCCCGATGAAGCAGTTAATGAAATCCGGGAGGTAGTTGAAGCATTGTTTCCCCCATGAATGGAGGGTCAGATTTGTCTAACCATGAAGGCAGACTGTTAGCTCTGGAAGCCTAAGCTTGATTGCATAGATAAGACTGCATGCACAGTTTGACCGAGAGGACATTGCGTATGGACGAGAAGCTTGAGCACGCCTCTGTTGTTGTTTACGAAATTTTGAGTATATGTATGGAGTTTTGTTATTTGGTAATGGTTGATGGTTGAGCAGTGCTCCTGTATTGTAAACTTTTGATGAAGAGCACTGGTTCTCTGGTTATGTATTTGTTTTTTAGACTTCTTGATTAATCTAAGTTAGCTTTCTTCTTCCATCTTGTTTTCCTCTTATACTGAGAGAGTTTATGATTGACTGATTCACATGGATTTTTGTAACTGTATTATGATGAATGTTTGATTATAGTGTTGTTATAATGTCTTCCAGTTTCCTTGAAAATTTTAATTCAATAGGATCTTGTGTTTGAGTTTTTTCCTCCTTAGGTTGCTGGAAGACCTGACGTCCATAGCAAACCTCTACACTTTCTCACCAAAGTCTTCCTCCTATTCACCTTTACTCTAACTTACTGACTGAAGTTGATACAAGACCTCAATTTCTTGTGCATGCCATCCCGTATTTTCTAAGTTGGAACGTTATTATCTCGAGCCTTATCCATTTGACCCCCTTAAAATTCATTTACATTTACTGTATAAACCAATGGGTACTAGGTTTACCTCCTCTGCAATCAGGAGGTGACTTCTAGTGCTAACAGGGCCCAACTCAGTTTATWTACCATTATACATCATTAGGATCATTTCCACACAACTTGTTCTTGGTTATGTAGCATTTCGACGATTTCCATAAGTATGGGTTATTATTGAGCATTTTTTTATTTAATTACAMTTAAGGTACTATTTAGAGCTTGCGTCTTGGAGAAATCCCTTAGTGTAATAGCTCATTGGAACTAGGGCGAAAATATCTAYAGGATAGGATGATGAAAAGTGACTTTCAGTGGTCGGTGAAGTCATAAAGGTGGATTAATCACTTTTTGGAGTAAAAAGGTTCATTAAATTAATAAAGTGGTTTAATAAGAAATATTAAAGATGAATAAATAAGTCACTTGAGGAGAAAAAGGTGAAAAGGGGTATAAAAGAGAGATAGGGGCTCGCATTCTCTCTTTATGTTGATTATCATTTTCACTTGAAGCTTTGAGCTCTAACAGCTTGAACATTTTGAGGGTTTTGAGTAAACAAACCATAAAGATCAGCAAGGAGGTGAAATATTCCTATGTTCCTAATCCAATCTTGGCCAAGGTGGTGAAAGATTCCACCCTCACCATTCTACTCAGTTCAAAATAGTTTCAGTTGTGGTTTGGGAAGCAAGGGCATAGATATGGATCATTTCTACATGATAGGGGCGCATTGGTGAAGGGAGAAGAGTTCAATTTGGCTAGGAGATTGGGGATCTGGAGGATATTCTACTATAGAATGGTTTGCCATCCCTAGGGCACCTTTTCTCATCAGTTTGTGGAGGCTTATCATGTTATATTTATTTATTCTCACGGGGGTGTGAGTTTTCTGAAGGAGGGTGCATCTGTCTTTGGAGATATTGAGTTGGAGGGTTCAGGTCTACAACTACTACCAAGGGATCTCTTCCCATGAGCATATCTTCTTCTGATCTACTAGATTGCATCCATTCTTGTGAGGTTTGGAGGCCATAAACATTAGATCTAGGACACTAGGGTGCACACCAGCCAGGGAGGGCACAATTCTGCTTGGTAATTCATTAGTTTGAAGTAAGGAAACACTCTTGGTTCAGTAGATCTTTTGCATGCATTTATTGGAGGATCAGAGAAGCCTGGATCTCTCTTTGTTGTTGTAACTTGGGGCTATTCTCAACCACTTCACATTATGCTTCCAACTCTATTCCAAATATGTCATCTCTTGTACTGAGGTTAGTTATATATTTAAATAAAATATAGATATGAGGTATTTGTGGCTATTTATGGTGTTATTTTTATTGCATCCTATTGTGTATATTTTATATGCTATATTTCTCTCATTTGTTGCTGCAAAACTCTACAAAACCATCCCAGCGCAACTAATAAGATAAAACAGTAAATTGTTTGTAAAAATACCACAAAAGTAAAAGCAATAAACCTCAAGGTTCCTGGTAAATCTACTTGGGAACATTACAGTAGTATCAGACTGAAGATTCCTCCCAACCTGAGGGGTCTCCATTAAGCAGAAGAATTTTAGATTGCAAATTGAACATGGTACTTAGGATTACACTCATTTTCAATGGCTTAGGAGAAATGGGTATTGCAAAGGCGATTATATATTGTGATAAGGAATATCAAGCTCTTAGTATGACATTCAGGGCTCAGGTAACATTCAAAGAGTTTGTATCCATCAAACATCCTAAGTGGAATAAAGATGATATTGAATCATGGGACAAGACTATTGCAGTAGACAACTATTGGAGAAGAACAACATAAAGGTATGAAGAGAAATATGGAAGCATAGCCAAAGCAGTCAGGAAAGTGGATACAACAGCATATGTTATTGGATTGATAGGGGCGTAGATTGAGCCTACACCCATCCAAGATGAGGATCTATGCGTTGAGGATGATAGGGTAGCAGTATGGGACACACTATCAGAAGACAACGACATTAGCACATATGATGGTCAAGAGGATAGTACATCAAATCATGAGGATGAGGTAGCATCTAGACCTTGTGATAAGGTTCAGGATGATTTGGGTGTTGATACACCTAAGGATTATGGAGCATTGACACATGGTGATTCATCTTTGGAGCAGGGACTCGCCTTATAGGATATTCATATGGATGATTTATTGGAGTCTCGTGAGTTGGAGAGGCACTTAATATCAGAGATGATTATGGAGGGACGTGATCCTGAGATGATTGAGAGTGTTCATGTGTCATAGGAGCCACCATTATTGGAGAGCTTTGAGACAATTGAGCATGCACATGCAGATTCCAAATCCAGGGACATTTCAGATGAGGACACATCTATGTGGGATCTAGTATTGGACAACACTAGTGATGAGGATATTTCCATTCAAGGTCAGGAGCCAATTGACACTCGTGGATTGAGTGATGCAGCAATACAGTCGAGACATAAGACATTGTTACGGGTTGCAAGATCTACAGTGGTAGGCAGTATCCACAGTTACACAATGTTATCAGGAGGCACAACGGATGTTGAGCAAAGTAGCACAACATGTCTTGGGGAGTACGTTGATGATGATTTCACAGTTGACCTTAGCAACAAGAGCTATGAGGTAGCACTTCAACACGATAGAGATGTTAATTCACATGAGTCAAAACACTTGGCAAGACAGTTGAAGGTCAGAGAGGATATGATCATGGCGCGGCCACGAGGCATCTTGATGATACATACGCATTGATCGCAAGATATTGTTGGAGAGCCATGGTGACATGGGATAGTCCGGGTGGAGAATTTTCCATTGAGTACTTTCAGACACATAGAGAGAGAGTGAGAGTGATGAATACCAACTACTAGCATCTCCTTATGGATACATACTACCTTTTGGAGATTGGTGAGATGTACCATGGGGTGTTGGAGAAGAAGGAAAATGAGGTGGATCGACTCACTCATGAGTTGGTGAATGCACAAAAATTATTGAAGAGCATGCAGATAGCCCTTCGAGAATCTGAGTCCGGAATAGAGCAGCTCCTTGAGGGGTTTAGTCGAGTATACACTACATCCATATCAGTTGAGAGTCAGTCATATGCTTTAGCTATGTCACTAGAGTATGTTGGTGACATGGAGGGTTTGCAAGCATTTACAAAGAGATATGACCTAGAGGATTTTGATTATGCACATGTTTTTCAATATGGGGATCAGGAGTTGCTTCTTTTCGAGAGCCCATTGAAGCCTCAAGTCATGATCACTACCAAGACAGTTGAGTAGATACATTGTGGATCAGCCCATAGGGAAGTATATGCATCCATGGATTGTGGGGAAAGGTATATTGCATATGAGGACACATCCATTTGGGACCCAGTTTCAGTTGAAACTAGTGTACTAATAGATACAGTGGAAAATACAGGATACAAAATGATATGCAGTGATATACAACAGTATGTAGTGGTGTGCATTAGTATACAATGTTATCTAGGGGGGTACACTGGTACACAGTGGGAGATAGTAGATTTCATAGGAGATTTATACTCTCACTTGATGGAGAATGGTTGGTCCAGAGGAGGATGATCCGCTCTTTTGCAGCAGTACATGGACTCTGGAGGTTGTACCATTAGCAACATTAGTGTTTGTGATTATGGAGGGAGTATGGTTGACCAACTATGTGGGTTGACGCCTTTGGAGGCATTTGGAGGTATGGGTGTAGTGTGGAGCCCAGGTGACTATTCAGATAGACCCTTGGCATATAAAAATGAGTTCTATGGAGCAGTACACTCCTCATTTATTAATCTTCGACAGGAACATCACCAGGGTTGGGTCAGTGAGCAGGATGGTCACGGGACTATTCTTAGGTATCCTCATGAGTTTTCATTCATGCCCTTGGGATTGACCAATGCACCTACCACTTACCAAATTTTCCTACATCTGTAGAGGTTTATGTTTATGTTCTTTGATGCTCTCAATATATACAGTAGGAAATGGGAGGATTCCATGAGACAGTTGGATGAAACATGGGGCATTATAGAAAAGACAGGGATTTCTTATTTAGAGCATGCGCTCAGTGCATAGGATGACAACTATAGATTGAGGGTGGAAATGATATACTACAAAGGTGACACACATTTAGTCTTTGAGGACACATTTTAGGATATGATCATGAGGGCGAGGCATGATACACCTTCAGTAGGACTTTCCGGAGACTTGTATGAGCAGGAGGTGGCATATATGGCAGAGCTACTTTACATGAACGTGTCTAGACTCCATGCGTTGTTAGAGTACATTATCATAATTAGGGGTGGCAGGTTTCCCTGAGTGGTTTGGTAGGAGCATGACAGATTAGCATGCATGGCGTTGATTCCTAGTATCTAGTATCCATCGGTTTATTGCATCGAATATTAGAGATGAGGCTCGTATGGATTCTAATAGTTATCAGTACAGTACAACAACGATCAACGGGCCTTGGGAGTGGTAGAATTCCAATTTGGCGGTTGGATCTGGGCATTCATCTAAGGGATATATTTCTTCAGATGATGATGATGATGATCGACAGAGTTGTGACAATGATTGGTTTGCTTGGTTTTTGGGATGACAGTAGAGGGGAAGTTGAGACTTACTCTATATGGAACGATAGACTTTCTTTTCCAATACCCAGGATCGAGGCTAGCAGTGTTTTTACAGACTTAGACTTCACTTAGACAACTTTGCAAGGGATGATTTAGAACAATGGTTTCAGTCCCTTCAATAATTTCAACTTGGGGTTCCAAGAGAGGATGGTGCAGACTGAGCGGATTGGTCCGACAATGATGATCAGAGTGGCGCAACATTAGAATGGTGGTTCCTTTCTAGGATTAGTTTGTGACCCTATTATTACATTGTGTGACAGTTTATCTACTATTAGACACGATATAGTCAATTCTAATTTTCAGGAGTTTACTCTTGAGATTTCATGGGTTGACAGTTGGGAAAATGGTACAGGTGGAAGAGTCAACCATTACTTTCAGGAGCTTATACATATGTACCATTGGATTGGTGTTTTAAGTGGGATATTCTATGAGGGGTGGATCAAGTATTTGCAGTATATCATTGCTCTACTTACCAATAATATCCAGGAGGTCACTCGTGCTAGTACCTTGAAGGACATTTCTTTGAGCAGCGGGTGCTTCACTTCTTCTAGATTGGTTTGGGACCCAGGGATCACTCTTAGTTTCAATTTGGTGCAGCTTGTTGATCGCATGGTTGAGGTGGCATTGATTGAGGAAAAGCAATCTCTTAGAAGGGAGGACTGCAATGTTCCCATTTTTGGATTCCCTTATTATGCAGTTAGAGTTACTTCAAAAGGTTTGAGTCAGCCAAGTCAGAGGGGTGAGACTAGGTCATCAGTGAGCCCAAGAGGTTTGGAGGAGTTTTATGGGGCCCAAATTAGTTTATTTACAATTATTCATCATAAGTATCATTTTCGCGCAGCTTTTTCTTGGTTTCGTGGCATTTCGATGATTTCCGTAATTATGGGTTATTACTAAGCATATTTTATTTAATTAGACTTAAGGTACTATTTGGAGCTTGCTTCTCGGAGAAATAACTTAGTGTAATAGCTCGTTGGAATTGGGGCAAAATTATCTACATGATAGGATGATGAAAAGTGACTTTCAGTGGCCAACGAAGTCATAAAGGCAGATTAATCACTTTTTGGAGTAAAAGGGCTTATCAAATTAATAAAGTGGTTTAATAAGAAATATTAAAGATGAATAAAAAATTCACTTGAGGAAATCAAATCTCGACTTGGCAAGAACGCTCATGCTCCAAGAGGCTTCCCGCGCACGCACCTGGTGCGTCCCCTCCCTTTCCCTCATGTCATGGCCCCAGGAGCGGGCAATGAGGCTCCCCCCCCCACCTCTCCCTCCTGAGATAGTTTCTTTCAGAAAAATTGTCACAGCCAACAACAAGCGAACAACCTCAGAGATGCAACAAAAATTTGTCAAAAAACTGGACGGTATTCCCTCATTCACCCTCCCAGCAGAAGAAACGTGTAGATCTACTTTGAACCTTGTTGAATGGGGACTCATCGGCCAGTTCACAGGCCTATGGAATTCTCTCAAAGTTGTAGATGCATGGGTTCAGGGGAACTGGATTCTCATTGTAAAAGAAGGCATCAAAAGCCATCTCGTCAGCGGGGGATTCTACGCTTTTATTTTTAACAACACAGAGGACAGAAACCTCATATTTAGGAATGGACCATACTTTATGGGCCCTTAGGGTCTGTACCTGAACAAATGGTGTCCAAACTTCGATCTGACACAAGATGTGCCCTCAGCCGTACTGGTCTGGATGTGCCTCCCCCACCTCCCCTTGCATTGTTGGAAWCCAAAGTCTCTCGAATCCATTGGGAACACTCTCGGAAAATACATCGACAAAGTAGACAGAAAGGATCAGTATTCCTATGCTAGGATATGCRTCGAAGTAGATYTGGAGGTGGGGCTTCCGGAAGCCATTCAACTCAAGGTTGTTGACTGGTCTCACATCCAAGAACTGGATTACAAAAAACTTCCATTCAAATGCAGGTATTTCCATGTCTATGGACACTTCGTCAGGCATTACAAAAAGAAGGTAGAAGAAGAGGGGGAGATCTCGAAAGGCGAATAATGAACAAAGGTCTAGAAAGCAGACCCATCAAAGAACAACAACAGATTCAAGCAGAAAGGGGCATCAAAAGGGCTTGGCGCCCCCATTCCAAGGAAAGCTCCTGGGGAAGGAAGCTCAACCCCTCCAATCCTAGAGGCTCCTAAAAACCCCTTTGAAACCCTCAACAACCCTTCAGAAATCTTGAATCCAGTGATTGAAGAACTCGAACAATAGACCCTCCCTCCCACATTGGGAAAAAACAATGGCAAGGTAGCCCAATCCGGTTCCCCAATCAGAACCTCCTCCTCCCCTTCATACGCAGAAATAATAATAAAAAAACCCTTGAAAAAATCCAGATCTTTGGAGGATGAGCCCTTCGAGAGAGCCTCAAAAAGAGAAGGGAGAAAATCTTACAAAGAAGCAAGAGAAGAAGAAGCGGAGAGGCAAAAAATGTAAGGAAGCCAATCCACCATTGAGATGTCCATTGGAATAAATACCAGAACAAGGACCCCAAGGGAGGGCCTACCCACTCCAACCCCAGTAAATAATGTGTATAGTCTCTTGGAATTGCAGAGGCCTGGGGAATCCTTCGAAGGCCGAAGCAGTCAAAAACCTATTGAAAATCAACCCTCCCGAGATCCTCCTGCTCCAAGAGACCAAAATTGAAGGGGACACCCTTCTTGAAATCAGCAAACAGAAATGAAAGAAAAATGTTGGGAAATCCATCAGTGCAAAAGGTTCCTCTGGTGGCCTCGTAACCTTGTGGGCGAATGACAAGTTTCATTTAGAAGATTCTTTCGAGACCCGACATTGGATCTTCACTAAACTCCGACATACTTTAAGTAAGTTTTATCTTTTACTCTTCAATCTTTATCTCTCATTCCTGTACTCTGAAAAGAAAGATTGTTGGCAATCGTTATCAGATTTTTTAGAGATCTTCTCTCCCTCAAACATAATGCTAGTTTGAGATCTAAAATTAGTATTTGATTTGAAATAAAAGAGAGGAGGCAATAGTGGCAGAGACCAAATGCTCCCCTCCATCGAGGAGCTAGTCCATCAGTGGGACCTCCTTGATTTCAAGCCTTCGAAAGGACTTTACACCTGGACAAATAACAGATTAGGGGTTGATCACATCTATGCATGCCTGGACAGATTCTTAATCCAGAGCTCGTTCCTGCAAGAAAGAAGGATAATCTCTACCAAGATTCTCCCAAAGCTAACTTCTAATCACAAACCTATCCTCTTGAATCTGGAATAAGAAGAAAATATGGGCCCAATTCCTTTCCAGTTCAGGCCCCTTTGGAAAGAAAAGGAGGGCTTCCTGGAAACTGTTCAATCTGCTTGGTCCTTTCATGTCTCAGGGTCCCCAAGCTTGTGTGGGAGCAGAAATTAAAGGCAACAAAACATGCACTGAAAGCTTGGGTTAAAAAACCCATCATCAACCCCATTAGCCTCAGACAAGAGGCAGTCCATCAGTTATCAAACTTGCAATAGAAAATTGAGTCCAAGGCCATCTTCAAAACAGATCTAGAGAAAGAACAACCTGCCCAAAACAAAACTTTCCATGCTTTTCGACAAGAAGAAGAATATTGGAGGCTTAAGTCTCGAAGCTTGTGGCTAAAAGTTGGAGACCGTAACACTTCCTACTTTCACAGGCAATGCAGAGCCTGCCTATCTCACAACCACATTTCTGAAATTGCATCCTCGGATGGAATGATACACAAGGGTTTTGAACAACTCAAAGAGGTAGCAGAAAAACACTTTTAGAGCCTATACCAGAAAGAAGACGCTGGCTGCGAAGAGACTATCTCATAATACCTCTCACACATACCCTCTCTAGTAAGCAGGGATGACAACGCAGATCTCATGAAGTTGTTTACTGAAGAAGAAATCTGCAATGTCATCTGGTCCATGGAGCCCGACAAAGCCCTGGGGCTAGATGGTTTCTCAATCCATTTTTACAGAGCTTGCTGGGATATAATCAAGATAGACCTGCAAAAGATGATCATAGATTTTCATAAAAGATCCAAGGTAGGGGGTAGTACCAACTCCACCTTCCTAGCCTTACCTCCCAAAGAAGTTAACCTGAGCTCCTTTGAAAGATTCAGGCCCATCTCACTCTGCAATGATTCCTACAAAATTTTGTTCAAACTCATGGCAAACAGAATAAAGCCTTTGCTAGAAAACCTCATTTCCCCCATCTAAGGTGGTTTCGTCAAAGAAAGACATATTCTCGACAATGTAATACAGGTTCAAGAATCCATGCACTCCAGTCACTAGCGGCAAGTGCAAGGGATCCTGATAAATATCGACATGGGAAATGCTTTCGACAAGGTAAACCTCTCCTTCCTTTATAAAGTCCTTCTTTCTTTTGGTTTCTGCCCAGATTTTGTTAAATTGATCAAAGCTTGCACCGAAATGCCTTGGATAGGCCCCCTAGTGAATAGAAGACCAACAAATTACTTTCAAGCCTCAAGGGGATTAAGGCAAGGCTTCCCTCTGTCCCCCTTTGGATCCAACTCCTCTTTTTCCACCTTTGGATCCAACCCCTTTGGGCTTACACACACACACACACACGCGCATTATCATAATGAATGACAATTACACAAGAAATAGTTTGAACAATGCTAATGGATTCCAAATTGACAGATATTTAAGGACACATGCAGTGCATACAACAGTTCACATTCAAAACAGAGTGATGCTCATAAACAACAATGACAAGACTCCCTACGAGCTATGGAAAGGAAGACCAACAAATGTGAAGCACTTCAAAGTATTTGGAAGCAAATGCTACATCAAAAGAGAATATGGCAGAATGGGAAATTTTGACTCTCGTGTGGACAAAGGAGTTCTTGTTGGTTACTCAAGTACAAGGAAAGCATACAAGTGTTACAATCTAAGGTTGAACAAAGTTGTGGAAAGCATAAATGTAACAATTGATGAAACAAGTCGACGTGAATTAAAAGAAGAAGAAAATGAGTCATTGGAACAACTTTACAAAGAAGAAGCAAAAGATGAAGAAGGGATCAAGAAAAGGAAGTGAAGACAACAACCTCTACATCAAGGTTAAGCCATAAATTTGCAAAAGATATGTAGAATGAATTTGAAATGTCATTACTCGGAGAACTATCCTTCTTTATGGGTCTTCAGATACGTCAAAGCAATCGAGGAATTTTTATTTCTCAAACTAAGCATATCATAGAAATGCTAAAGAGGTTTGGAATAGAAGATTGCAAAACAGTTACCACTCCAATGCAAACCAGTTTCAAGTTGATCAAAGATGATGATTCAAAGTCTACAGACCAGAGACAATACAGGCCAATGATTGGTAGCTTACTATATGTGACAACATCCAGACGAGATGTAATGCAGGCAATTGGACAGGTGGCACGATTTAAAGCAACACCAAAGGAATCATATGTATTAGCAGTGAAGAGGATTTTCAGATATCTCAAAGGAACAAAAGAGTTTGGATTATGGTATCCAAAAGGAAAGGATCTATCACGTATTGCCTACATAGATACAGATTGGGTAGGTTGCATTGATGATCGACGAAGCACCAGTGGAGCAGTGTTCTACTTGGGTGAGTGTTTAGTATCTTGGCTAAGCAAGAAACAATCATCAATATCTTTATGTACAACCGAAGCAGAGTATATTGCAACAGCAAGATGTTGTACTCAGGTTCTATGTATGAAACAAACTTTGACATATATACAGGTTGAGTATGATGAGCCCATTCCAATCTATTGTGATAATACAAACGCCATCAGTATCTCAAAGAACCCAGTGATGCACTCTGAGACGAAGCACATTCCAATAAAGTATCACTTTCTACGGGAACAGGTTGCAGAGAAGAACATCAGAGTTGAATATGTGGGCACAAAAGAACAAGTGGCAGACATATTTACCAAACCACTTCCAAGGGGATCCTTTGAGTATCTTCGCTAAAGACTCAGAGTAATTTCTACTCCAAAATCAATACTATTGAATGCTTATCTTATATGTCTTAGATTTACATGAGGAAGCACCATAAAGAGGACAATTCAGGTTGGGATATCGGTTTCAGGAAGAATTCAGTCAGGGGGAGCAGCCCCGGATGGAAAAATACCTTTGTCATTAATGACAAAGGGGGAGAGATTTATCAGATACAAAGGTAAATGCTTGGAGAAAGAGCACAGAGGCATGGTTCTAGGGGGAGCATGAGTGATATGACTTTAGTATTGTATCAGTGTGTTTCCATCAATGCCAAAGGGGGGGATTGTTGATTAATTGGGTTGGTTGCCATTGATGTCAACCCTTGAAGAAAGTCTGGTAGCACAAAGGTTTGGGTAATGGGCTCAAGTTTGTTTGATGGATAATGGTATGGGTTTTGATATATTTGTAGGAAATACTATTCTAGATGGATAGTACATGTCATGCCATTTCCATTGGTATGTGGAACGTCACAGAACTCCTCATGGTTAGAGAGTTATGGCCATGTGAAGTTGGAGAACCCTCATAAGTCATGTAGAAGCCCCAAAAGGTCAAAGTAGTCAAAGTGGTTGCAAAGAAGAAATTATTTAAATAATAAAGTGAAGTATTGAGTGTACTATAAGTCAAAGTGGATACAAAAGAAATTATTTAAATAATAAAGTTAATGGGGAAATTACTAAGTGGACAAGTGGTTAGAAGTGGGTTAGCCCTAAAATAAGGAAAGTGGGTTAAGATGGTTAGAAGGTAATTT
>SNQJ01S0035412.1:161616-175707 GCA_010110895.2 Picea sitchensis | reverse complement strand
TAGGTTTGGTGATGGTGTGGGAGGTCTTTCTCTTGAGGAATATAACAAAGGATTGGATGGTTTTTCTTCCCTTGTTGAGAAGGGTTTCCTAGGATACTTCTTGTGTTCTTGTGCATGGTTATTCTTCTTGTGATCTTGGTTTGTTGCAGTATTTACGGTTCAAGTAATATTTTAACATAAAATTTAAAGAGAATGCATGAGCCATAGCTCATTGAAAATCTAACAAGAAATATATACTAAATTTATCTAAACAAATAGTCCATGTTTCTTGTTTACTTTCTTGTCATCTTTATTATTGGTTTTATGCACTAATTATGACTTTGATTCAAAATCAAAGATGTCATCGCGTAAGAAGAGAATCATACTGGAGGAAGAACTTGATTTCCTAGGAGCACTGTATGATGATACGACATGGCTCCTAAAGAAAGGAGAATATCCACTCAAGTGGGGTGAGGTCTTCCAGATGTTTAAAACGAAAAAAAATTCCCATCGATGTCGAAGACCAAGATCAACTCCAAATCTTCAAGAATATTCAGAGGTCTGAACTACATAGGGCAGAGGCTTGTCCTAAAATGTTCCCTTGCGCAGATGCAATTGCGTGAATTATCAAGCATTTGGACTTGCAAAATAGATACATACTCAACACTAGAGGGTGTTAAAATATTCAATGTGCTCGTTTTACCATAGGCAATATCACAATATTGTCACCCAACCATAGGCACGTAGCCACCCCTAAGCACCATAACCTTTGCTAGATAGAATTATTCTGGAAGCAACACTATAAATAATTGATAACCAAGAGAGCACATCTTTCTCCAAAGATAGCGCACCAGACAGAAATTCCCAAAACCATAAAACAAGAACAATACTCAATTGCAGCAGTTGCAGTTGCACTTACCAAGAATACAACCAATAAATATCATAATACCACCAAGAATGTCACCAAGAATACCACCAAGAGATACTAGAAGGTATGGCGCATATCTTAGGCTAGATAGCGCTAGAGAGAGAGACCAAGAATCACTCCAGAAGATACACCTTACATTCTTGCAGTTGCAACTCCAAACTTGTGTTATACTTGAGAGAGTGAGTGGAGTGAGTGAGTACAAATGAGCTCAAGTGCATCCTATTTATAGTGGTTCTTGTCACATGTCTAGGCTGACTTGTCCTTCTAGAAGCTAATACTTTTATATTAATTATTTTACTGAGTCGACTTATCTTCTAGGGTTTTTACACATCTTCTTAGGGTTTCTCTTACTTCCAAAATATTCTATTCTAGCCAAAGGTTACACATGGAGGTTAATACGTCCCACAACTACCATAATATCAACACTCCCTCCTAGCTAGGGAGGTATTAACTGTAATGGTCTCATACACATCCATCCATTTCACATGGTATGGGTAAGGCTCACATAGTCTTGCATATCATTCTACAGGTAGCATTATCATAGCCACACAGACTATCTCATGATCACAAAGATCAAGTCACGAGCATCATCATCACTATCCATCTAGATGGAAATCACTTCCAATACTATTGGTTGGCACACCAACCTAGGAAAACACCTTCAACACTACTGGTAGTCTCTATGGAAATCCAGTAGTAGTACACATTTACTACAATTCCATCCAATATATCACAACAATGTCAATCAATGGTACACAATTACTCCTAGTAGCACACATCTACTATCTAGTGACACATAGTCACTACCGGTGGAACACATCCACCACAATAGTACATAAATATTGTCCAGAGACATAAAGTCTCTACTGCAATCAACTATTAGCTACACAATCTATCACCATGCAATACAACAGTCTCCTGGCATCAAATCATATCGTCGTCTACATCATCTCTCAAGGCCATACTCCATCTAAGTAATCGAGCATGATGTTGAATAAGTCATGTGATGGACTCAACTCACTCAACAGAGTGTGTCGCAGAAGTCCCTCACTCAACAGAATGATACAAGGACCATTCTTCTAATCCAGACATAAGTCCTAGAAGAATTATTGTCCTAACAGATGTTGAATGCCCCACAATGGGCTATAAGGACCATTATCTCCATTGTATCATCTCTAAGTCGTACTAGCATGATGTGAATGCATCATATCTAAGTTGTACTAGCATGATGTGGAGTGTCATCTACATCATCTCTAAGCCTTACTAGTATGATGCGAATGCATCATATCTAATATATACTGGCATGATGTAGATCAATGTCTCTGCATAATCTCTAAGCCATACTAGCATGGTTCCAATGCACCATCTCTAAGTTGTACTGGCATGATGCGAGTCATCTTCATCATCTCTAAGCTATACTAGCATGATGATACTGCATCATATCTAATCTATACTAGCATGATGCGACTCAGGCATATGCATCATATCTAATCAATACTAGCACGATGCTAATGCATCATATCTAATATGTACTTGCATGATGTGTCTCAATACATCTGTATCATATCTAAGTTGTATTAGCATGATGTCAAAGAATCATATTTAAGTTGTACTAGAATGATACATCCCAAGACATTTGTATCATATCTAAGTTGTACTAGCATGATGTTGAAGCATCATATCTAAGCTGTACTAGCATGATACAAATCAACACTCCCTCTCAACCAAGGGAGGAATCTCCACAAGTCCTTTATTCTCCCTCAAGTATGTAAAATTCATCTTGGATAGAGGATTTGTCAAAATATCAGTTGTCTGCTCATCGATGGAGATGTACTAGAGAATTACTTCTCCCTTCTAGACTTTATCATGGATAAAATAGTACTTAATCTCAATGTTCTTCAACCTATGATGGAACATAGGGTTCTCTGAAATCTTCACACAACTTTGATTATCATAATAAATCACAGTCGAATCCAACATCTGATCAAATAGTCCAGAAACTAACTTACAGAGACATACTACTTTCGTACAAGCATCACAGGCTGCAATATACTCTGCTTCTACAGTGCTGAGTGCAACATACTTCTGTTTCCTGCTAGCCCATGATATCATAACAAAGCCCAAACTGAAGCATATACCAGAAGTACTCTTTATGTCATCTACAGTTCCTCCCCAACTTGAATCGGTAAATCTATGCAGTTGTACGTCACTGTTTGAGACATATCTCAAACCATAGTTTATTGCCCCACGAAGATATCTCAAAATGTGCTTTGCATCTATCCAATGCTCATGTCTAGGTTCCATCTAGAACTGACTCAACATGTTCATAGCAAAACAAATCTTCGGTCAGGTATTAACCAAATACATCAATGAGCCAATCAACATATAGTAGTAGTATTACAGGTGCATCATTCACAATCTTGTAATAAAGGTTGGATCAACATAGCACTTGGAAAATCCAAGTCTCATCAAGTAACTGTCAATTCATGCATACAAAGCTCTTGGAGCTTGATTGAGTCCATACAAGGCCTTCTTTAATGTGCATACATGGGTTTCTCTCGGGTGTACCTCAAAACCTTGAGGTTTCTCTATGTATACTTCTTCCTCAATTACTCCATTGATAAAGGAAATATTTACATCCATCTGATGCAAACTCCAACCCATGGATGATGCAAGAGATATGATGGCTCTGATAGAGGTATATATGGTAACTGGAGAAAATGTCTCATCATAGTCTTGTCCCTCCTATTGGGAGAACCCTCTAGCCACAAATATTTCCTTGTATTTATCAATACTCTTATCTACTGCATGCTTTATCTCATAAACCCATTTTGAAGTTACGACAGACTTTCCTTCAAGTCTAGGCACAATTTCCCATACATATTTTTTTTCATGATGGATTGATATTCTTCCATCATATCTTCCTTCCATTCTTTCTTCTTGACTGACTCTTCAAAGGTGGAAAGTTCTTTATTGACAAGACTTGTCATGAGTGCCACACAACTAGAGAACCTTTTGGGCCTCTTTCTTTCCCTGAAGGTGCCACTGGGAGCTTTATGTATTTTTGCTTCATGTAAGATGGATTCTAGCCATGCTAGTCATTTTCTGTTCTTGGGTACAACCACTGGTTCTATAGGTTCAAGTGGTTGGTTTGGTTCTTCATTGGGATGTTCTATAGAACATGTACTTTCTTCCTTGGGATATTCATGTTCTTCTTCATCGTTGGACTCCATGGAATCTTATATAGATTTCTTGAAGGAAATATTCTCATCAAAAGTCATGTCCCTACTGATTTCAACCTTTTGTTGACCTGGGAAATATATTTTGTAAGCTTTTGATGTCTCACTATATCCAACGAGTATGCCCTTCTTTCCTAAAGGTTCCAACTTCTTCCTTTTGTCCTTGGAAACATGAATATAGTCAGGACAACCAAATATCCCTAAGTGTTCAACACTTGGCTTATTTTCGGAGAAGGATTCTTCTGGAGTCATGTTCTTCAATATATAATGAAGACTTCTATTATGAACATATACAACTACCATAACTGATTCTCCCCATAGAAACATGGATAGATTCTGGTCATTCATCATTGCCTTAACATATTCTTCAATGGAACGGTTCTTCCTTTCTGCCACACCATTTTGTTGAGGATTATATGGGACAATTAGCTCCCTCCTAATCCTGACTGCTTTACAAAAGGAAATAAGCTCCTTGGAGGTGTACTCTCCTTCATTATCGAACCTCAATATTTCTATGTTTCGCTTAGTGAGGAGGTTGACATTGGTCCACACACATCTAAATGAACAATATCCAAAACTCCTTTTGCTTTACATGCTTCCTTTAGAATTGATAATTGGTGAGATCACCTGCCTCACCACTTGATGAAGTCATCTGCTCCATGTTTTCAACTATCATTGTAGCTCCTTCTCAGATATATCTCCCGTGACCTTCCCAGAACAAGAAAATAAGAGCAAAAGTATTTCCAATAGAATTTTCATAAGAACATATCTATTGTAACAAGGATCATAGAATTACCAAGGTGACCTGCCCAGGAACAAGAAATATCAATTAGAGGAGATGTTAGTTCATCAAACAAGTGCAATAAGCATCTATATCAATAGTACTTACATGCAACCAAGTATACATAGCAGTAATAGAACCTTTCAAATATTGTTGTCACAACTATAATTTTTACTTTTAGTGTAGCAACTATCAAACTTGATATGTGCAAATTGAAACTTAAAAATTTGATCAATCAAACCTGGAACCTAGAGCCTCAACTTCTTGTTCCTATGAATGTACTAAATCCAAGATCACTACTTGGAAAAGGTCTCTTGTACATTCCCTGCAAAACACACTCATTCTTTGCTGGATGATGTAACATGAAAAGCATATACGAGTGCATACCTTTGAAATATGCAGCATCGTTAAGCTTGTCTTCTAATCTGAAACTAGACACCATCTTGACAAGAAGAGGTTAGAAACTAAATAAAAAAATTTCAATGATTAGAACAAGCTAGAAATCCTGAAATTTCAACTTTGACCACAAAATCAATTTTGACCAAAAGTCAACCTTTGACTTTGACTTTGACCAAGAACTCAAACATGACATTTTTGCTGGATGAGGGCACTAGAGGGTGCGCTAAGATAAGGCACACTAGAATGCCCATAAATTAGGTCGAACACTTTACTTAAGGTGCCCAAAGAAATAGATTAGGGTTTGTTGTAGCTGCAAAATCAGAAACCCTAGTTGCAGCTGCAACTAGTGCTACAACGAGCTTGACAAAGAACTCCCTCTCTACCTTCCAACGATTAAATTGTTCTGAAGGTATTGTGGGCCCATAACCTATTAAAATATTCAATGTGC
The DNA here is from genome assembly GCA_010110895.2 of Picea sitchensis. Taxonomy (NCBI): domain Eukaryota; kingdom Viridiplantae; phylum Streptophyta; class Pinopsida; order Pinales; family Pinaceae; genus Picea; species Picea sitchensis. The sequence goes on along the minus strand of SNQJ01S0035412.1, from coordinate 169,933 downwards.
TTGTTTTACCATATACAATATCACAATATTGTCACCCAACCATAGGCACGCAACCACCTTGGAGCACCATAAACTTTGCTAGATAAAATGATTATGGAAGCAACACTAGAACCAACAGATAACCAAGAGAGGGCATATTTATCCAAAGATAGTGAATGAGACAGAAAGTCCCAAAACCACAGAACAAAAAAAATACTCAACTACAACAGTTTCAATTTCACTTACCAAGAATACCACCAAGAAATATCAGAATACCACCAAGAATATCACCAAGAATACCACCAAGAGATACTAGAAGGTAGGGCACATATCTTAGGCTAGATAACACTAAAGAGAGAGACCAAAAATCACTCCAAAAGATCCACCTTCCATTCTTGCAGTTGTAGCTCCAAACTTGCACTATACTTGAGAGAGTGAGTGAAGTGAGTGAGTACAAATGAGCTCAAGCACATCCTATTTATAGTAGTTCTTATCCCCTGTGTGAGATGACTTTTCCTTCTAGAAGCTAATACTTTTATATTAATTATTTTACTGAGTCGACTTGTCTTCTAGAGTTTTTACACATCTGTTTAGGGTTTCTCTTGCTTCCAGAATATTCTATTCTAGCCAAAGGTTACACATGGAGGTTAATACCTCCCGCAACTACCATAATATCAAAAAAGGGGAGCCCATAATGTCATTACAAGAAATCAATCTATCCAAATATTATTATTTGGAAAAGGGAACCCAAAATTTGTATGAGAAACTACTTGACAAGTTCCCACACAAAGACAAGGGCATGTTCAAAATCTGGTATGAACCAAATGAATTTTTAAGCACAGATGATCTAGCAAGTATCCAACTACTGCACTAAGAACACCCTACCAATACATAGTGGAAATTCTTTGCAGATTGTATGGGAAGAAAGATGCTTCCAAATTCACCTTGTCACTAATTCCTCTTATCTATTACTATACACATGAAGTATTGAAACTCAACTGGGCTGATATCTTATCAGCAAGCCTAGCAGAGGCTATCACAATTGTTAAGGAGACTGAAGCTGAGACATTTATGAAATTTCATATGTCATCGTATCTATTGGATATGATGTGCATGACACATCGATATCATAAGATGGGTTGGGCATGGAAACCAACAAACCCATCCATACACATTTACTGCAAGGTTCTCTTTGAGCATAAGTACATGACAAAATACCACAAGATATGCAACCACTTATTTTCACCTTTGTATTAGGTAGCTAGAGAGGTAGTGGGGGGGATCATAGGGCCCATAGTGATAATAGTGGAGGCCATTCAATATAAGGTGGACTAGGTCCACTATATTATTAAATAAGGCCCACTATGGTAGTTAGATATAATAAATGGGTAGTTAGATATAATAAATGTGAGAAGGCTCTCTAGAAGGTTCATAGGAGATAAAGAGAGCTATATAAACAAGTTCAAATAATGTAATGAAACATAGTGAAGAATATTGTGAATGTATCAAGCATTGATTGGAGTGTTATCCTTCCTTGAGGATTAATATATGGTGTTACCCTACCTCAAGGGTTTTCTCTATTTATTATGTTTAGTATTTGGATTATTCTTGTTGATATTATTGGCTATTTTGAGATTTATCTTCAGATCTATTTAGGTACTTAACAATTGGTATCAAAGCACTTTCCTTGGCCAAGGAAGGGGGATTTTGGCTCTTTTGGTAGATTTTTAATAATAATAAAAAATAGGGCAGCACACTTCAGGTTCATATATGAATTTTTTTTAGCTGAGTTTGGAAAAACAAATTGGCTATTTGAATTACTCTAAAAAAAATACCCAATTTCAAAAAAATAAACAACTGAAACAGAGTCTGAGAAGTAAAGTTATGAGCATTTTAAATTCAACAGTTTTTTAGGGTTTTTCCAGAAAAAGCCGTGATTTTCTGTAGTTAGTTATTTTTAACCCTGGTTTTTGTTGAAGAATTATCCCAAGCAATATGTCATTTATTGAAAAAGATGATGGCCCTAGTATTGAAGAATTTTTAAAAGCAGAGAAGTCAATTTGGAAAAATTGGAAAGGTATAGTCTCGATACACTTACAAGGTGATGTGACCCTTTGGTGGAGGTCACTTGACTATGACAAAATGATGGCTCTCTCTGATGAAGAATTTGAAAACGTGTTTTTAGACAAATGGTCTCATATTAAGTGTAAGAATAAAGACATCACCAAGGGTTTATTTTCATGTGAAAAATCTATATTACAAGTTCATGGATGTATTCATAAAGAAAATGTAATTGTTTCTATTAACCTTAGATGCCAACAAAATTTTATCAATGTTCAATTGGTTAATAGATTGAAAATTCTTGCAAAGAATATCCACATCACACAGTTTGAGGGTAAAAATGTTCAAATTTTTAAAGATTTGAAGCTCAGTATGGATAAATATGTGTTGCATTCAGATTTGTATACTATGGATATAAATGAAGTGGATATTATTTTGGGATATCCTTGGATAGAATCAGTGGGTACCATTAATATTAATGTGCAAAATAATTTTTTGAAGTTGTGGTACAAGAAAAAGAAAATTACATTGTAGGATGTGTCTCTTAGTCAGAAAGATGGGCCCATGGAGGATAGCAAAGAAGTTATGGCCGATTCTGAATTTGAATCTGAGGCAAGGTATAAAGAAGGAGATGAAGCAAAACTATAGGAAGGACATAATTAGGAAGCTAAGGCGGTCATTGACTCAAAGGAAAAAAGTGTTGCAGATTTGAAGAAAAAGAACAAATTCCTACAATTGTTATATATTTCCATACAGATCATATAGAGAAATAGTAGTCATGAAGGCAAGGGTGTGTGCATTAACACATTTATGCACTAGCAAGACACTAGACAAGAAACCGATCAAGAGGTGCATAGAGGACTAACGACACTATGAGCAAAGCTCAGGCTACAGAAACAATCCCATGGCAACCCTGACATGATGCAGAAAAAGATCAAGGTGACAGGGCAACATATGGACATCATGTTCAACTTCCATTGGGATGGATGGATGGTCGTACTTGGTACTAGTTGGCTACATTGCTTAGCAGATCATATTTTATTGTTTCTTCTCATGTTTCGAGGACTAACCATGTGAAGGGGGATGGAATGTAGTATACCTAGAGAGGTAATCAATGGGAATGTGGTTATGTATAATTAGTGGAAGTCATTTAATATATGAGAATGTGGTCATTCAATGTAAGGTGGACTAGTTCCACTCTATTAATAAAGGCCCACTATGGTAGTTAGATGTAATAAATGTGAGAAGGCTCTCTAAAAGGTTCATAGGAGATAGAGAGAGCTATACAAAGAAGTGTAAGCAATGTAATGAAACATAGTGAAGAATATTGTGAATGTATCAATCATTTCTTGAGGAGTGTCATCCTTCATTAAGGATTAATGTATGGTGTTACCGTGCCTCAAGGGCTTTGTCTACATTCTTGTGTTCACGTTATGGCGAATGGTTTATGGTTTATTATTGGTCTTATACCACTTGTTAAGTACATGAGTAGATATACAAATATAATCACCACAATAATGAAAACACATTAGATCCACATAGAAATATATAAGAAACCACACTTTTATTATAAGAAAACCCTTGAGGTAGGGTAACACCATACAATGGATCCTATTATGGAAGGGATCCTCTCTTGTTCACTTTCCTCTTCAAGGGGTATTTCTCCTATTGAGCTACCACTCCAAATACAATACTTCTCTTCATATCCCATTACATTGCTTGAACTCATTTATATAGTGATACGATCACCTAAGAACATTCTAGAGGAGGAATATCCTAGAAGTAGAACCTTCTAAGAAGTTCTCTTACATTTATTATATCTAACTACCATAGTGGACCTTATTTAATAATATAGTTTGGGGTTTGGGGTGGGGTAGAGCCCCCCCCCCAATACCTCTCTAGCTACCTAACACTTTATATGAATTCATTTTTTTTGCATCGGCACCATGCATGACAGACAAGGTGTTATCAACAATAAAAAATATTGGAGACTGCTATCTAATGGAACATGGGACTTACATCAGAATATATGGAGCTACCAAAGCTACCCATCTACTCTCAAGATTTTTCCCTGAAAAATGGGTGCTGCAAGAGGTTGCCTATCAAATGGTTATCCATGGAGTCAGGGCGACGCTCTATCCCAACAAGAATGCTATTTGGCCCCTGCTCCCATTATGGATCAGATCATACTCTTTCAGGAGTATCAAGCAAGCTTAAGTTGAAATCGATACATTGCTATCATATGGATTTGGAGAAGAAAAATTTAGAAGGCATGCCCCCAAAAAGGTGGTTATAGAGTACTACATCCAGAACAATTATAATTGGAAATGCATTTCAACTATTTGGGAGGAAGAAGAAATCCACTGTGGGGCACAAACTTAAGATGAGGTCATTGCCAGAAGACAAGGCAAGCCATCCTGCTTCAAACTACTCTTGCCCCATTCTTCTTAACCCTTAGGTGTATGTGCACGTTTATATACAATCATGAACTTGATGAACTCTAATACATGTATTATTATTGTTTAGATTACTCCATTCTGTAATGTATATACAACTTGAAGGTGCACTAACAACAACAAATGCATATTCAACATTGTTCAATCATGTCTGTGGATTTTTTAACTCTCCTACAAGGCCATGTGCACTGATAAAATATGCAATAATTGATTATCTGGGAAAAAAAAAAATGAAAAAAAAATCAACATTCCATATAAAATATAAATCTTGGCAAGGTATTCAATGTCAATAAGGAACGTTTTTTCATGTAAAATTGGTAGGTTTACAATGTATTAAAAAACTATCAACATTTAAAATAAATAAATAATTTTTTCTTATTTCATATTTTGGAAACATAGGTGCAAATATAACTGTGGATTCTTAAGGTAACCCCCCACTATGTGGATTTAGTATAGTTGCAATGCAAGTGAAAGAGACCCTTCTATGGATGGACCAATAACATAAAGATTTGTGATCTGATGTGACATATCTTACTAGAAAACATATACATGCTGCTACACTACACATTTGCAAACTGTTGTTGCACATTTGTCCAATAGTCCCAAGTTTGAAGAATGATATCATTAATTTTCTTAATCAAGGTCCAAACTCACATGTTAACATAGATGTATTACATTTTTAGAGGAAGAAGAAATCCAATACGGGGTCAGGACTCATGATGAGATCATTGCTAGAAGACATGGCAAGCCATCCTTCTTCGAACTGCTCTTGCCCTGTTGTTCTTAAACCTTACATCTATGGATGTATTTGTATACTCATGAACTTGATGAAATTTATACATGTATATATACTCTTTATCTTACTCTGTCCTATAATGTATGGATTTCAAAATTTTTGTTTCCCATTTGTCCAACAGACCCAAGTTCCAAGAATGATACCATTAATCTGCTTGATCAAGATCCAAACTCACATATTAATAGAGATGTCTTTCATTTCATCTATTAAAAAATCCACAATGTTGAGCCATTAAATGCTAAGATACAATTCAGGAGGCTCAACCACTTGAGATGTGAGGAAATTTGAATGACAGACTGCCGATGTTCCTTCTCCTGGAAAGCTCATAAATAGATTGAATATTCTTTGTAGATTTAGATCTAAGGACCAGTTCAATTTTGGTTGCTCAACATGTAAACTATTAAAATTTGAGGTGCTAAATACTGAAACTTACAAAAATGAGCTTTCATAAAGCACCTTTTGTAAACATAAAATGTTATATGCATACTATGAAATCACAAAAGAGATCATATCTAGCAATGTCAATTTTACGTTTTTATTTTGGGTGTTGAAGATTGCTCGAGTAATCTCTCTTTATTAATGTGGAACATGTTTATCACTTGTTGTCTTCTGTTATTTTCTTTGATTCATTTAATTTTGTTTCCTTACTAAATAAATTATAGTAGATGCAAATGCAAAATATTAAGTGGTAGTTAAGCTTGACTCAATGTCCAATGTCCATATCTTGCTTTTCGAGCGGCAAGTTATATCGATCAAAACCCTTTTCAAGAGCAATCTATACAATCAAAAACAAAAAACAAGGTTGGCATAACACAATTAATATATGCTATTCTAAGATTGTGTTTTCCTTTTTATTCGCAGTTCTCTAATATCATAAACACAAGTTAGGGGCAATTTAAATACCATAAATTAAGAAATGTTGAAATCTATCAAGCTAAAGAGCAACACATTACACATAGTAACATTGACCATGTACTGCATATCAATGGTCTCTTTAGATTGGATGTATTTTCATATATTCTCAGGGATTGTTTATTTGATGCATTCCATGTGCTATTGCAGTTTTGTTACTCCTCCATTGAACTGTGAAATAGATTAATAGATCATTTCTTGGCTCGTTTACAAAATGGCAACCCATAGGCATTGGAGTCGTATAAGTATGAGCTAGCAACTAATTTTCTATACCAATTGCATGGAGTCCATGAGGTACAAACATATCTCTCCAGAATGAGACTATCTGACTCTCCAAATGTAAATGGAAATGAGAAAGGACTATGGGGAGATACGTTCTACATACGATGGCTAGCAATATAATTGAACATATCAATTGTAGTTTGGTAAATAACAAGGAAAACAAGGTATCTACATTTCAACAAAGATGTAGATATAGACCCATATTGCATCTTGTTCCATGATCCAAACCTTGTTAGTGGTCACTACAAACTATTGATTTACAAAAAACTATCATGTTAGGCACCAAATCTATTATAATAGCAGAAAATAGAAATATTGCAATGAATACCAGTGGGATAACAACAAAGATAATAAATATAGTAGTGGAACAAAAAAATATATGGAACCACAACACCAAAATAATACCTTTGTTGATAGGGAACAATGTTCACTTGCCCCTTCGAGGGAGAAACCTCCATCAGAGAAAAACTCTATTACAATAATTCTCACGACAAGTCCCTCTCATACCCTCTACTTATCTTCTAAAGAACATTCTAGAGGAAGATATTTCTAGAAGCGAAAGCTTCTATTAGGTATCCTTACATTGACTTGTTCATATTTATTAAATAGGCCTTATTAACTAGTATCGACCTTTATTGCATGGAAATATATTATTCTAACTACATGAGAAGTTAGGGGTTTAGGTCCCTAACATGCCCTGCCCCTTGAAGGAAAACCTTGTCCTCAAGGCTTGAGATGAGGAAATTCCTGGAGAATAGTGGTCGGCTCCCAGGTGACATCTTCTGGAGTTGTATCTTTCCACTACACTATCACCTCCTTGATGGTGCGCTGACGAAGACGACGTTCACGTTGGTCCAAGACTAACTATGGATTCAACCATATGGAACCTTCAACATCCAACTCTGAAAGATTGGTTTGAGTTTGGAACTTAGTTCCAATCACCTTCTGTAAGGATGAGACATGAAAAATAGGATGGATCTTAGAATTCCTAGGTTGAGCTAACTGATAGGCCACTGGTCCCTCGCGCTTGAGAATGGTATAATGACCATAAAATTTGGAAGAAAGATTCTGACAATGTTCAACTTTGAGTGAAGTCCTCTTGTAAGGTTGTAGATGAAGAAACACCTGGTCTCCTATAGAAAATTGGCATTTTGAACATCCTTGATCTGCTTTTTGTTTCATACAATTCTGAGCCATGACCAAATTGTCTTTGAGAGCACGGAGAATGGCAGCACAGACTAAAAGAGTTTTGTCAACCTCTTGAACCTTCGAGACCCCTAGTATGTAGGAAAGAACTGATGGAGGATTTTGTTTATATACTGCTTCAAAAAGGTTCATGTGGGTAGCAGTATGGTAAGATGTGTTATACCACCATTTAGCTAGGGGTAACCACTGAGCCCATTGATGTTGTCAGTCAAATGCAAAACACCTAAAATATTCTTTCCAAAATCCTGTTGACAACTTTAGTTTGGCCATCAGTCTGTGGGTGATAAGAAATACTGAGATGTAATTATGTTCCCTAGTGTAACACCTAGTTTCCCCCAGTATGTAAAAATAACTATACTAACCAAAAACTATGGAAAACTCAAAGATGTGAATGTGTGATTTGATGGACCTTAGTATAAAAGGTTGACGAATGTAAATAATGTTATGAATATGTGTTGCAGTGCTGCTGGGAGGGGGATGTGCTGAAAAGAGACCATGATGGCTAATGAAAGGTGGTGGAAGGCACTTGGAATGGTGGCGTTAACTTCCACCGAACCAATACCGTATTTGGTCTTTACTGGAACAAAGATTAAGAGCGGCTCGCTGGCCCCGAAATGAATGACTC
>SNQJ01S0035412.1:143400-154599 GCA_010110895.2 Picea sitchensis | reverse complement strand
ATCGGGGAAATGTTGAAACCTTTTACCCGCCCTACATGCATAATTTTCCTCTTTCTCTCCAATATATATTCCCATATCGCGGATTACATCGTGAACATAAATACCTCTAAATTCACTAATAACCCGCTCATTCAGCAAGCAACAATCTAGAAGCAACTTTACATAGCTGCGCCCAGTGTCCAGTAAATAGTCGTAGTCCCCATCACTGGTCTTAATCAGACCTTCTGAGATCCACATTTGGACCAAAGATTCCTCGTTAATTAGTTCATCTTCTTCGAACAGGGCGCAGTAAAGAAAGCAGTTTTTCAAATCAGCAAACAACAAAGCTTCGTAATTCCATCTCAATGGCTGATACAAATCTTTTTCAATTCTAGGATGACAAATTGGAAAATTTGGGTCCATTTTTTTCATTTGACTTAAGGCAAACTTCCAGTCATTTATAGCTTTCTTGGTCTTCTTTGTTGACGCTATTACAGTTATAGCCAATGGCAAACCTTCACATTCGTTGGCGACTTCTCTGGCAATTTGCTTTATGTCCTCCTGAACATGGCCGTCTTGGAAAGCTGCTACTCTACAAAACAGTTCCCACGCCTCCTCTGTTGGTAGGTGCCGTATTTCCATGGACTCTTCTGCGTTCATTTCTGCAATCAGATCTTTCATGAACTCTTCTGCGTTCATTTCTGCAATCAGATCTCTATTTCGAGTAGAGAATACAAGTTTGCTACCCTTGTTAGTGCCAAATTCCACTCCCAATTCTTTCAAGTTGAGTCCACTCCACATGTCATCTAAAATCAGAAAAAATTTCTTCGTCTTGAGACGGGCAGACAACTCCATCTTCCGCGCATCAGTAGAATAGTTTTCCAGATCTAAATTAATTGCAGAAGCAATATCTTGTTGTATCTGCTGAATTGGAAATTGAGCTACGGTAACCCAAATCACATGATCAAAAATGTGACTAACCTGGACGGTGTCCTGGACGGCGTTGTAGACTTTTTTGAGCAATGTTGTTTTTCCCACACCACCCCTACCGTATATACCACTATAGTGAACATGGGGAGCTTTCGATACCAAGCTCTGTAGCATCCTTAATAGCCAACCCTACCAATCCAGTGTCTGGAAGGTCTTGAAGTAGTACGCCGGCCTGTTGTGGTGCTGCGTACACAGTCTTGTCAGCACTGTTCATCAGTGAGAGTTCGGTTTGAAGCCCATCCAAGAACTCAGAACAAGTCGTCTTCCACTCTCGGATCTGTGTAGGCACTTTGGGCTTGCAAAGGAGGCAGTCAATACACTGTTGCGGCCACGGGCGTAGTGAGTATTGGATCAACTCTCTGCCCCTTCCAACAACGTCTTCCATCCTTCGCAAACGATTATTCACAGAAACCGGGACCTCCCTCTGCTGATCTCCGAATCTAGCATTAATATGATCTAAGATGTCTTTCATACGATATAACTGCTCTTGCAGAAGCCGACAGTTCTCATCTAAGTGAATGGCATCGTCTATCTGTTGGATGAGTTGTTGGATGAGTGGAACAACAATAGCGCTGCTAATGGTGCTGCCTTCGCGGTTCCGGTTGGCACATCCATTGCTTGGAGCCAACAGTGAGTTAGATCGAAAGTAGATTAGCAGAGATTGGCTAGAATATCCAATAAGTGAAGCGTAGCACTTAAGATAAGAACAACCAGACTGTATCATGAATATAAAACTAACGGAGAAAAGACAAAACCCGAAAAGAAATATTTTCGTATATGTACCATTTATGTCTTTCTTCTCTGCTCGGTATCCATTATTATTCGTTCTTCCACAGATTCAAACAGATTCAAATGAAACGCGGTATCCATTATTATTCCGCTCCTACCATCTAAATTTGAAATTCAAATCTTTGCGCGCCCATCTAAATTTGAAATTCAAATTTCAAATTTCAATCTATATGCGGGATGTGATCTGGGAAAAAGTTTAAAGGACAACATCGTTGGATGGGACAGTAATCGTCCGGTGGATGGGATAACTTGATTGCCCGATTTGAATATTGTCAGCGTCTGGGGAATAATGCCAGAGATAGCAGGATTTAAAATTTGGGAGTACGGAATGCTGCAGCGTCTCGGGATAGTGCCACAGCACGAATTGGGAGTCGCCGGAGTAACTGGGAGTCGCCGGAGGAAGGACACTCGGGAGGGAAGATTGCTCCCGAGTTAGCCTACTCCGGTTTTTAAAGTTAAACCCACTGGTGCAATTAATCCAACTTTTTCTAAATTGTAGACAAATTAGGGCCCACTCGCATTGTAACCTAGTGGGATCAACGTCTTCAAAAAGCTGACAGACTTGTTTTTAGTGTTTACCTAAATATATTCTGTATGGCGGATTTGTGCATAGGACTCGCAACCAACGTCGCAGGCACCATTATCGGTACTTCAGTAAGACTCACTTCAGCTATTGTACTGGACAACCTTTAATTATTGTACTACTGGTCAGTGGTGTGTCAGACCATGTCATTGACGTAGACGTCTTTTAATTATTGTATTCCTCTCTGCTTTTCCAAACCACTACCTTAATTGAATTATTGTACTGCTGTGTAAGCGTTCTTAGAAGCTGATGTCGACCGCTATGACTTTACTAAAATTATTTTTGTTTTTTTACTTTTCATTTACTTAATATATTAAAATTTATCTCGATTTCATTAGAAATAATATATATATAAGACCCTATATTCATTAAATCTTTGGACGTTAGAATATTTAATCCAGAGTTAAATGGATCTATAATATATAGACTACACTACATTTTAGTATGGGGAGATTTTCATGTAAGGTAATTATTAAAATAATAAATAAAACAATAAAATTATGTTTTAGATGAAATATATAGAGGAAAGGTTAAAAGTTTGCACTTTTTGAGTTTTGATCCCTATAAAAGTTAAATAAATCTAAGTTGATTATTTAAATGTGATTGTTGCTAATTAATAACCAACATATTGAGAACAACCATTAATATATTAATACATTTAAAATTTAATAAATATTTATTAAATAATAAATATTTATTAATTAGAAGAAGACAACCTTATTTATTTTTGAACTTTTATATCATGTTTAACAACATTTATGTTGGAAGTAGTAAGTCTACACACTCCTGTGATAGGTACTGAATAGTTGTAACATGTATATTCTATGAATATAATAGTTGTTTTCTATTATTATAGGACTCGTGAGTCGTAAACAACGTACTATAATAAGACTCACTTTAATTGAATTACGGTAATATATGTAAGTTTTAAAAAAAAGTTGATGATGACTGCTATCACTTCAGCTATTGTACTGGACACCTTTAATTATTTTACTACTGGTTAGTGGTGGGCGAGCAATATCCAGCCTGCTGCTAGCAATATCAAATTGCTTTCACTGACTTTTTTAAAGTGACACAAACTTGAAAATCAAAAGCACAAGTCCATGTAAAAAATATAAAATAATTTATAAAATAATACAAAGCATCGAACATAGTGAGTTCGGTGAGTTCGGTTAGGACAAAATTGAATCCTTTGTTTATATCTAAGGTAACTCATGTGTAATAAATTCTTCAACTATAAGCTCCTGCACTAACCGCATTTAATGAAAGAAAAGGATTATATCATTCGTCATAAAAACAATTTTAAAAATAAGATGTCATGCATTTTTCCACCAAATCGAGCAATTGTGTTTCCCCTTGAATCCCCTAAAATTGATCCATCCATCGTCCTTCCAATTCTAGTGAACGAAGGATTGTCTTTTGAAAGCTTGCATCGATTGCAACCGACACTTCCAAGCCTCTCCACTATGGTGGATTAATCCTAATTAATTTTATCAGTTGCAATTTGGGGGATTTAAAATGTGCAATTATTTCTTGAGAAAAAGGAGAATGAAGAAGATGGATATTACATCATCTGTAGATAAGAATGCCTGGTACATTATATATGTAAGTTCTATTCACTCTCCATCCGAGATATCTCATTTCACCTACCAAAAAGATGACCACATGAACATAAGCATATTTAGCTAATTAGAATAGCTCTTACAAGGTGTCATGAAGATGTAAATGTACACAAAAAGTCAAACGTATGGAAAAAAAATATATATGAAAAGATATGGAAAAAAATATGAAAATATACCTTCAAGTGGGCTTGGAGTGGTCTTTTAGGTTGACACAGTTAGCCACTCCCATGACCATGGCCTAACCAATTGTTCTTGGTACATGCGCACTTCATCCATTAAGCGGAGGGGGGAATTCAATCCTCTACCTTTGTATCTGCAATTGATTCTCCAACCCTTGCTTTTGGTTCTAAAAATAGAATTGAATCTGCTCCTGGCATTATAAATTTATTACATTTACTAAAACTTTTTTGATTTAATACATTTATTTAATAAATATTTATTTACTATATTTTTGAATCTGCTCCCGGTACTTTTTAGGGTTCGTGTCAAATCAAATTATTATCGATACTCTTTTCAGTGCTATTTTATTTGTAATTTTCATGAAATAATATCAGAAATTATTATTCTCCTTATCTAGTTATTATAAAGCTAGTTATTATAAAGGATTCATCTACTACATTACATAATATAGTTTAAAATATTATAGAAACCACTATATTTATATTTAAAATTAGCATTATTAAAATCATTCACTTTCTTTATTTATTGTGCTACATGTTTACTTTGTTTTGTTGTTTTTTAAAATTCATTTAACTTTTAATATGGATGGATTGATCATTTTATATTCATTTCATTTATAAGTGTAATTTTTCTCGAGATTATTCATAGAAATAGAAATTTTCCAAACAATAACCACACGAGCTTTTATGTGGTAATGTATTACAACCATTACCCAAACCCCTCATACTCAACTTTTGCAAACTTAAAAATAGTGCTTTATGGAAAAAAAAATATGGAAAGATATGGCAAAAAAATATGAAAATATACCTTCTGTATGGGCTTGGAGTGGTCTTTTAGGTTGACACATTTCACCATTCCCATGACCATGGCTTAACTAATTGTACTTGGTCTATGCGCATTTCATCCATTAAGCAAAGGGGGAATTCAATCCTCTAGCTTTGTATTTGCAATTGATTTTCCTTACTAATTTTTTTTTTTATTTAATACATTTATTTAATAAACATTTATTTACTATATTTTTGAATTTTTTTCTGGTACTTGTTAGGGTTGGTGTCAAATACTTTTTTCAATGTCTTTTTATTTATAATTTTTTTCCCTCCTTGTTATCTGTAGATTTTAACCTTGTACAATATTTACTACAAACAGATTTTCAGTAAAAGAACATAAAATATACAATGGAAAATACAAACATTATACAAAGATTTTTCCCCTGGAAACCCAACATGTTCTATATTCATTCATAGTGATACATTGTTTACTATACAATATACATATAGGAGCCAATGACATCCAAAACCCTAACCCAATGACTTGGATTAGTCAACAACCCTAATTCCTTAACCAAAAATAGAAAATCATTGGCAAAAAATCATGCGTCGAAAACAACCCAACAATGGACATGAAAATTGATGGAACACTAAAAACGAGGCAAAAATGTGACACTTTTCCGGAGAAAAAAAAATTTCTTGCTCGTACAAAGAATATAACACATACCCAACACTATCTCCTTGCATGTGTTCCCTATACCATCTCCTTTCTTCATATTTTCATGAAATAATATCAGAAATTCTTCTTCTTCTTATCTAGTTATAAAGGATTCATCTACTACATTACATAATATAGTTTAAAATATTATAGGAATCATTGTATTTAAAATTAGCATTATTAAAATCACTAACTTTCTTTATTTATTTTGCGATATGTTTATCACTCACTTTGTTTTGTTACTCTTTAAAATTCATTTAACTCTTAATATGGATGGATCATTTTATATTCATTTCATTTATAGGTGTAATTTTTCCTCAGATTATTTATAGAAATAAAAATTTTCCAAACAATGACCACACACGCTTTTATGTGTTAATGTGCATGATCTATACAACAATTAACCAAACCCCCCATACTCAACCTTTTCAAACTTAGAAATGTTGATGATTAAAGCTACGTGAGACATCCTCCAGAACACAGACCTAAGAGAGAGCCCCTAAGTTGGGTGTGTGGTTCCTATCTGAGACATATTTGGAACATAGTGATGGCCTCCTCCTTACAGAGAGCTGAGAAGAACTCCATATTATTCTCCTGTGTAATGTAGTGAGAAAGAAGATCTCCTGAGTTGGATGTGCCTATGGCTAAGCACAAGGTGAATGTGTGAATTCCCATGAGTTGGGTGCATCGTTATGAGATAGAGATGAAGACGATGTATCAGCCTCCTCTGAGCAGAGAGTTGAGATGATGAACTCCATATGACTCTTATGTGTAATGCAGTGGGAAAGAAGATATGTTGAGTTGGACATGCCTGTGGATGAGAACAAGGTGAACATGTGAATTCCCATGAGTTGGGTGCATTGTTATGATATAGAGATGAAGACCATGTGTTATCCTCCTATGAGCAGAGAGTTGAGATGATGAAATCCAGATGAGTCTCTTGTGTAATGCAGTGGGAAAGAAGATCTGTTGAGTTGGACGTGCATGTGGATGAGCACAGGTGAACGTGATCCTAGTGGCTGAGCACTAGTGAGTGTGGTTCTCCCGTGAGACACAGTGAGATAGAGATATGGACATCCCTGTGGATGCGCTCCTAGTGGCTAAGCACTAGTGGGTGTATGAGATCCCTTGCTATATTGTTAAAGAGTTGGACCTACCTGTGATCCTATTGATTATGTAAAGGGTAAAGGTCATCCCCACCTTAATGTAAAAGATAATTAATATAAAATATAATTAATATGGTAATTATTAATTATATTTTGAGTTATTGATGTTGGCCCTATTGTGCCAATAGACACATCATTTGATGTGACAAGTCTTATATAAATAAAGGTGAATCCCCACTGAGGAAACAAACTTAACATTGTGTCTTTTCATAATTTCAGAAGTTGTGGTCTGAAATTATCAGAATTGCAACACCCTCTTGTGTGCTAGGTTTTGTGATGGTGTGGGAGGTCTTTCTCTTGAGGAATATAATAAAGGATTGGCTGGTTTTTCTTCCCTTGTTGAGAAGGGTTTCCCAGGATACTTCTTGTGTTCTTGTGCATGGTTATTCTTCTTGTGATCTTGGTTTGTTGTAGTAGTTATGGTTCAAGTAATAGTTAAACAAAAAATTTAAAGAGAATGCGTGAGCCATAGCTCATTGAAAATCTAACATGGTATCAGAGCAGGTCTTGAAGAATACCACTTGCTCAAGATTGAAGGAAGACCGTGGATTGCTAAAACCTTGTTGCTATTGCATAGAAGAAAAGGACCGTACCCCTTTTAAGTTTTTGTGGTAAAAACTATCCCACCGCCAGCCCAAGGGAAGGGCCATACCCTCCTTTAATTTTATGTGGAAAGGAATAAGGCTGTCGCAGCCTAGAGAGAAAGGAATAAACCCTAAAAACAAAAATCTGAAGCTAACCGAGTCACTACAGCAAACCGCAACCCAGAATTTTGTGGTGTATAGAGAAGAGGTCGAAGCCTAGGATAAACCCCACAAGCTGAAGTGTATGGAGAGGAGGCCAGCTGAAGTGTATGGAGAGGAGGCCAAAACCTAGGAGGAGGGCCAACTGTCAAATTAAAGTGGTCGCAAGCCTCTAAAAACTATCACAGAATACCCCAACAACAACAAGGGAAAGGGCCACTAAGGCTGCTGCAACAATACCCTAACAACAAAATCTTTAATAAAGAGGGGCCAGACTCCCTTCTGAAGTGAAACTAAGGTTTCCACAACCTAAAATACAAGACAATGTCCAGATTACTGAAATGAATAATGAGGCTGCCACAAGTCCTGTGTGACTGAAAATATTGTGAGAGCAATGCCAGACAAACTTAGCATGCTTGTAGTTGACCCTGTCAGAGCACTTGTCCATGTTCGATGCAGTTCTATAACTGTTGAAGGAAAATAATAATCCACAGAAGAGAAGAGACATCACTCACTTGTTGTTGTGTCATGTTCTTTGAAGTCTGTGGATGCATTTACAAAAGAACTATATTCACCAAATGTAGATATCAGTCAACGCCTTTTTTTCACTTGATGATATGGAAGATGTAGAACATGGGCTTGCCAACAGTAGAGACATGAATAAATCAAAGGGAAAGGGGAGTAGAATATTCCATTATAGAGTTGGCCTCTGAATCTGGAAGCAACCCGTGGTACTTACCCTCTAGTAAGATATCACCGCCATGAGATAGCCCTTGGAGGAAAGTTTCTGATTCAAGAACAATGGTTAGTTGGTCTAATTGTTATGAAATAGAACTACCCTCAAGATCCAGAGATAAGAAACTGGGGAAATCTCGAAGATGGGGACACCGTTCATTGCAACATAGAGAAAAAAAAAACCAATTAAATCAGTTTGAGAGTTGGTCAAAGAATAGATTCCCTCCTTATGCTGCAACTTTCATGCTTCCTGTCATGCATGAATAAGACAAGTAGAGACACAGTGTAGAGTTTCTTGGAAGATACTTTGTGGTTCTTGGAAAACTCATATCTATGCTAGGAGTGTGTATGGAGTGTATGGCATTGCATCCAGAAGCATCGACATTAGCTCATGCTCTTCTAGATATGCTGAAATTCTCGAGATATATATATATATATAAACACTATGAAGCATATATTTAAGTGGAGTTGATCATGAGATTTCAAGCCAACTGGAATGGATTCACAACTGGTCTCTTCATGTCACTGAAGTTGACTCTGACTATGAGTGTTCAATGGTGGCTACAAGAAAAACAAGAAGAATCTCCATTGGTGAACACTCTCAGGTATGCACTTGTATATATATTATTTGCATCATTATCATAAGGGTACTTGCAGGAGGAAGAAACCCTTGGTGAAATCATGGACCTAGATAAGTCTCAGTGCATTCAGAAGAACAACACATTGGAAGTGAAGACCCCAGGTTTGATTGTTTTAAATTATCATGCTACATTACAAGTAGGTGTTGTAGTTGTGACAACAATCCTTAAATTGTTTTGATTCTAGAGATACTCATGAATCTCCTCTAGGAGATATTCTTCTTTTGTTTCCTTTCGTTTGTTTCCTTGTTCCAGGTAGGTTAACAACAAAGGAAGATGTTTTCCTTCAATACTATAGAGGGAGTCACTTGACTCAGAGGGAGTCAACATTATTTGAGAAGAAGGAAAAGACAAATACCTTCTCCCCCTCAGTAGTTCAGAGGGAGACAACCATTGACACAATTGATCCAGTTGATATTCCCAAGAACTTTACAGTAAGCCATAAAAGGCCTGTCTGGGCCTGACAAACTTTGCAAGAGGCAGAAAGACATGCAGTTGATGGAAGTGTCAAGAAATACAAAAAAATAAGACTTGTAGTCATAGGATTCTCACAAGCAGAGGAAGCGAACTATGATGAGACATATTGATCCAGTAGCCTGATTCACTCCCATCTATACTACCATCCATGAGTTGGAAACTACATCAGATAGATGAATTTCTTGATGAAGTTTGGGTTTCAACAAGAGTGTTGCTGATCCAAACCTATACTATTACATTGTTGGTGACAAGAACCTGATTTTGATGGCTTGTTCAAGAAGCCGTATTGTTACAAGCTATCCTTGACTTATGATTTTGAGATGAAGGATCTTGGTATGATACACTACCTCTTGGGACAAGAAGTATGACAGAGGACCAATGAGGCTTTTCCTAAGTCAAGGAAAATATACAGTGGGGATATTAAAGAAGTTCAATATGACACAATGCAAGTTCAGTATGACACAATGCAAATCCATGTCTACACCGATGGTGGTGGATTTGACGAAAAATAAATGATGATGATTCAAACGAGATTGATCCACATGTGTATCGACAGCTGATTGGATCATTGATGTATCTGGTTAACAAAAAACCTGATATATTATATGCAGCGAATGTGCTTAGTCAATCCATGAGTCAGACGAGACAGACTCACTAGATAACAATAAAGCATGTATTGAGATATATATACATGACACAGTTGAATATGGCCTGAGATATGCCTCTAGTGTGAACTTGAGTTTGCAGGGATATGCCAATACAAATTGAGCAAAGAGTACAGTGGACCAGAAGAGCACATTCGATTGTTATTTTACCTTGGAGTTTACCATGGTTTCCTGGTGCAACAGGAAACAAAGCTATGTGGCCTTGAGTACCGTAGAAGCATAGTTTATAGCATTGAGGATGGCAGTTTGCGAAGCAATGTGGATTCTCACAGATTTATTTGATCATGAGATGGATCCTATTATTACTTGCGATGACCAGAGTTGTGTGAATCTCTCTGAGAACCCTGTGTTCTATGATAGATCAAAACACATTGAGATAAAATATCATTATACCAGAGACATGTTGCAGATGAAATCAATACACGTGCAATATATTCCTACACATGAGCAGATTACAGATATCTTCACCAAATCGCTTGCCAATACGAAGTTCGAGTACTTATGTGATAAACTATCTTGGTGAAGATTACCTCCCTAGCTGAGAGGGAGTCTTGATGATTACAACCAAGATGAAGTTCGAATACTTTCGTACGAGACTTGGCCTAATGGAGAATGCCTCCCTAGCTGAGAGGGAGTGTTGATGATTACAGCTGCATGAGACATCCTCCAGGACACAGACCTAAGAGAGAGCCCCTAATTTGGGTGTGTGGTTCCTATCTGAGACATAACCGGAACATAGTGATGGCCTCATTTTTACAGAGAGTTGAGAAGAACTCGAGATTATTCTCCTATGTAACGCAGTGAGAAAGGAGATCTGCTGAGTTGGACGTGCCTGTAGATGAGCACAAGGTGAACGTGTGAATTCCCATGAGTTGGGTGCATCGTTATGAGACAGAGATGAAGATGATGTATTAGCCTCCTCTGAGCAGAGAGTTGAGATGATGAATTCCATATGATTCTCTTGTGTAATGCAGTGGGAAAGAAGATCTGTTGAGTTGGACGTGCTTGTGGATGAGCACAAGATGAATGCGTGAATTCCCATGAGCTGGGTGCATCGTTATGATACAGAGATGAAGACGATGTATTAGAATTCTCTGAGCGGAGAGTTGAGATGATGAACTCCAGATGCCTTTCTTGTGTAAGTGGG
>SNQJ01S0035412.1:75144-115504 GCA_010110895.2 Picea sitchensis | reverse complement strand
TTTTTGGCAACAATTCTTCTCTGCTTCAAAAATTGTTCTGCAATTATGCTCTGCTTCATGCTATTCTGCTATTCTGCTCTTGCTTTTGTCTGTTCAGCAACTGTTACTCAGCTCTGAGTTTTATCTCAAGCTCTGCATCCTGTAATTTTACTCTTCTTACAATTCATCTCATTTTTCCGGTTAGAACAACCAACCTTACACCTTCGCTCTATTTTTCATTTTATCCACTCAAACCTCTGCAGTTACAACTCGAATCTACCCTGGAAAAAACGCCCCAGCAACTGAATCGCCAACCGTCCATGAATCACAATTCAGTTCAGCTAACTGAATCATAACTGATCAGTTAATCTTGAAGAGAGACAATAACCCTTCGATCATATTCCTAATTAACCTGCACCGTTGGATTACAAATGATGGGTCTCTCACATACTCCATATGCCCATTGGCTGTGACCACGGGCCTAATCGAAATGCCTTTCTCATTTCGCATTTTGGAAATCCTGAGGTGAAGAGTCTCGACTCTTCATGTTGCGATAGCCGAAAAAGAGCTTAGCTCTGCTAGCTCCTTCCCCTTATATGACCACTCACGGTGACCACAACCTACATCAAAAAGGCATTTCGCATTTCTCATTTCGGCAATCTTGTGGTGAAGATACTCCCTTAGCTTCTCGCATCCTATTATTGAAATGCTCTTTAAATTGGGTAGCTTCTCTAATCCCAATTTCAACAATCCACAATAAGGTACTTCCAGAACTTTAAGTTTGGGCATTACTCCGTCATTGATCACACCAGAGGGTCCCACTATAATATGACACTTCTCAAGGAAAAGAAGTTGCAAGTCCTCTAACATAGGAAGATCGGCACTCTCAACTTCCAGTGCTTCAAACTCTTCGCAACCTGAAATCCATAAACTCTTTAAATAAAGTAACTTCTTCGTTCCCAATCTCTTCAATGATCTACAATCTCTGATGCGTATCTCTTCGAGCCCAACCATTGTTTCTTCACTCAACACAACAGATGATCCCACCATACTTTCTAAGTCGTTTAGATTCTCAAGTTCCAACCTTTTCAACATTGGAAAACCCCTGCCTACAATTTCATTCCCAATTTCGCACGCAGGAAGCTCCCTAAGATGGGGACAACATGACAAGTATAAAGTTGTCAGATTTTCAAACTGAGAAATGCAGTTGGGTAAACTTACCCTCTCACAAAAGTGCAGTTCAAAATGTTCCAACTTCGTCAAAGTCTCCATGTTGAAGGGAAAAATATCCTCCACGACATCATCTATATCTGCGTTGTAGTAGAACCATACCTCTAACCTTCTTAGGTCCATCCATGTAGTCATTGTACTTTCTTTAATTTCTTCTTTTACTACTATAGTCAGCTCCATCAGATCTAAGATATTTGCAAAATCCTCCACACTTATTGCCCCCAGCTCCATCAAATTTGAGGGATTTGCAAAATCCTCCACACTTCTTGTTGCCGCCAGCTCCATCAGATTTGAGAGATTTGCAAAATCGTCTACACGTGTTGCCACTAGCTCCATCAGATTTGAGAGATTTGAAAATTCCTTCACACTTGTTTCCCAACTCTTGCAACCGCCCCTCAATGGCAAGAACAATTTTTTCAATGAAGTGAGGCGAGAGATACCATTTGGAATCACCATTAAACTCTCACAACTTTCTAAGTTGAGATGCTTTAGATTTTCGAGCTCTCTGATGTTGTCCGGTGAGGAATTTAGCGATCGACAACTTTCTAAGTTGAGATGGTTTAGATTTATGAGCTCTCTGATGTTGTCTGGCAAGGAATTTGGTGATTGACAATATTATAGATTCAAAAATCTCAGACGAGAGAGATTATTTATGATTTCTGGCAAATTCTTCAAACAGTAGCAGCCAATCAATTTCAGAAACTCAAGTTGTCCAAGTTTTCGCAATGATGTTGGCAACGATGTTATTAAGGTACCAGAGAGATCAAAAACCTTGAGAGACATGGAAGTAGAGATAAATCTTTCAGGAACCTCTCTAATTTTTTCATTGTTGGCCAAAACCAAACTCACAAGATTTGAGCAAGTGAGATCTGTAGGGAGATCCTGAATATCATTATGACCAACTGATATTCGTTTGAAATCCCTAATCTCATCTTCACTAGGGAAATTTTATCGTTGTTGACCTGTGGCAAAGAACCAGTTCTCCTCACTTTGGCCTATAGAAATTGCCAGGTTACGGAGAACATCAAGAATTTTTACTCACGTATCTACATACCTTTGAAGGTTCCCACTAAGTGTCTTTATAGTCTCATAACCTGCAGCAACATATTCGAACAAGCCCCTATCTACCAGTACATCTATGTACTTGTGCCCATCATCCATTGGGGTGACCAACTTTTCTGCGCACCACATTTCTACGAGCGTCTCCAAGAGAATATCTGCATTCTCTGGAAACACAACACAATAAAAAAAGAAAATCTTTAACTCGTGATTAGGTAAATTGTTATAACTCCATCTTTGCCTTCGATAAATCCATGCATCATCGGTTGGCAAAGAAGAATCTGCATTTCTCATCGGAGTCAAAGCACGCCTCCACTCAACTTCATTCTTTCCCCTCATTACTGCAGCAAATATGATTAGGGCCAGTGGTAAACCTCGACACTCGGAGGAAATTTCTCTAGCAATAGCCTCTATATCCTCTGGAACAACCCCATTTGTAAAATCTCCTGTCCTAAAGAACTCCCACCCTTCTTCTAGGGACAGGGGTTGTATCTTCAAGGTGTATTATTTGCTTGCCTCCATTGCGAAGATCACTTCTCTTCTGCAACTAGATATTAACACCTTGCTACAATTATGATCCCCAAATTTCACACCTACCTCCTCAATGACTACCTTAATAACTACCTTGTTCCCGAGGAGTTCACGATGACTACCTTGTTCCTGACTACCTTAATGACTACCTTGTTCCTGAATACTTTAATGACTACCTTGTTCCTGACTACCTTAATGACTACCTCCTTAATGACTACCTTGTTCCTGATAAGTTCACGATGTCGTGAGGGAAAACTGAGACAATCGCTCACGAGGATTTTTTAGGGGTGTGAAATAAGACAGATTCTTTATTCCTCAGTAATCCCTTAGTCTCACACAAGGTCGACAAGTGGAGTATTGACTTCAAGCGTCAGACAACTTCCAAACTAAGTCAAATGGCGAGCGACACCTTGGATCATGTAGGTGCGTCTTGAATGGCACATCACATGAATAAATTAATAAGGGAATAAAAGATCTAGAAGACCAAAGAAAATAAAATGAATACTTAGAATTGATTAGAAAAGAAAATAAATTATATTAAGTTATAAACTGGAAACATAATAAAATCAAAGTCTAAAATGGTTGTCTAAATGAATTTATATTAAAGGGGCATAAGGAAAAGTTTAGACTAAATAAAAATATTATAGGGAGAACAAAATATATTGACATGTGCACAATGTGTGCATGAAATTAATAAAAATATTTTTAATTAAAAAAAATTATTTCATGGGAGAATGGGTTGTCAACATAGAGTTAGAATCCTAAGTCAAACTAGAGTCTAAATCCTAACTAAGAAAAGATTCTTAATCAAATTCCAATTGTAAATTAGTTATGAGACACAATAAAAGAAAAATTGGGGAACTAAGGGACAACTATGAGAAAATATAGGAACTAATTGTGGATGAGGGAAAATGCATAATTATTTTATTAAAAATAAATAAAATAATTGTGCAACTTGAGGAAAAGTGTGACATGTGTTGAAAGTGAATAATCTCTAATTAAGTTATTAAAAAATAATTAATTATTCATGAATTGACAAGTGCCAAGACATAATTTCTTATAAAAAGAAGGAAAAGGAAGGAGGAAGAAGGAAGGGACCCTATTGTTGGATGCCTGAAACGCTGTCAAATTTCATATGACTGGTTTACTTGTGTGAGTTGGGTTGCAAGCTTTGCAAAGAGGTGGAAGCCTCTCCTTACGAGGGAAAGCTTGAGCTATCTTGTTATGAATTTTTGTGTGTGATCCCTTTGTGGCTCGGGGGATTAAGAGGGAAAAAGAATACTCCTAGCGTTGGCTGGGAGGTACTGGTGAAGTGATCCAAGTAGATATTGGTGGGCACCCACCTATTCCAACTGGCTCCTTTTGTCAGTTTTTAGTTCAACACGTTCTTTTGTACTTCTTTGTAATTGCGGGTTCTACACTTCTAGGGATGTCTAAAGTCCTACACATATTCCAAGTGGAGATTGGTGGCCACCCACCTAATCCAACTGGCTTATTTTGGAAATTTTCATGTCAACACATATTTCAGTACTTCTAGGGTCGTTTTGGGGCCCTAAATTTGTTTTGTTTGGCGTGCCACAGTCAAACTGTAGACAAAATCAGAGTTTGACGACATAATGTGTAGATCTCTGAAATACCTTTACAATGGGTTATCACACGCCTAAAATGGAGGTCGTATGCAGAAGTTACAACCCCAGGAAGTTGAGGTACCAACTTACCCATAGGGGGCCACATGACTTTTGGTGTTTCATCTCCTAGGGTTAGGTTTTTGGATGTCTAGGGTTTTGGAATTCATGAGTAATGTTAAAAAGGCCTCTGGAGTCTCATTGTAATCATTCTTCTTAGATGAATGCGCGTAACAGCCACATCTCTTCTCAGAGATAGCTACCACCATTTGAGCAAGTTGTTTCAGTTCTGTAGTTTTACAATTTCATCCTATTTCATTTATTCAATAGAAGTTGTTGTTCATTGGATATATGTTGTTATATTTGTGTTATTGTATTCAGTGTGTTATTCATTTTGTTCTGCTCATAAATCCGGATCAGTGGTATTAGAGCGGTCAGATCTTCATTTATTTTTCTTCGTGCATGTCTCCGACAAGATCTGGGTACAAGAAGTTGGGACTCGAACCAGTCGAGCCTTTGCAATATCATCTGCATCGATCCTGACAACAACCCATGGGGGATGAAAAGAAATATGATGGAGCGTGAGATACTTTTAAAATGTCGCTCGAGGAAGCCCTTACGCGACAAAGGAACAAAATGATGGACAACTTTGCACAGATCCTTCGACGACTACCCATAAGAGAAGCATCTTCATCAAGCGGCCGTGCAACCCTCTTCAAAGTACAAGTAAATTTTGATATTCCACTATTTGAAGGACTGATAGATGCGGATGTTGTAGATAAATGGTTGAATCTACTCGAAGGGTATTTTTTGGTCCACAATTTTTTCGATAGGGAAAAAATTACTTTTGCACTCCTCAAGGTTGTCCCCCATGTTAAACACTGGTGGGATAATTACTCTGAGCAAAGGGCCATAAAGGAATCTGCAATATCTGAGGTCGCCCACACATGGGATTCCTTTAGGGATGCCATTAAAGAACATTACTACCATGTTGGAAGCTACGAGGACCAGTACACTAGATGAACCACCTTGCGTCAGGAAAGGGACCAAATAATACAATATTTCACCAATAATTTCCATACTCTGTGCACCAAATTAGGTTTCAAAGACTCTAAACGACATCTGGTGCTCAAATATTGTGGTTGTTTGCATAGGTACATTCAAACAGAAATGGAGTTTCTAGACATTGCATCATTAGGTACGACGTATAGATATGCTCTCAAGATAGAGCAGAAATTTAAGCAGAAGAGGTGAGAGTTTGGATCTGCAAAATCCTCACAACCGAAACAAGGAAAAGGTGGTCCCAACCCACACAACAAGGGACAGAGAAAACATGGCCACTCTCAGGACAACCAGTCCAAGCCGTAACACAAGAAGGGAAATGAGAAGTCAAAGAAGGACACAGGAAAATGGCGTGAATACCATAAAATCCCTTGGCACAACACCGACAAATACCGCTCCAAGTAGTCACTCGTGGTCGAGCTGAAATCTTCTGAGTCCGAGGCCGATTATGACTCTGAATCAAATCCAGAGGGAGGGAAGAAGATTATCAATGCTTAACCCAGTGCCACGGTCGCTACCACAAAAGCCCGGCCAAGTGAACCAGAAGAACTAGAGGAAGGGGAACGCCTCTTTCACTCACAGATGTGGGTAAAGGGGACTCTGCTTCATTTCATTGTCGATAGCGACAGTCAGAAGAACCTGTTATCGGCAGAGGTCGTCAAGCAGTTGGACCTGCCGATGACACCACCCCTGCAACCCTATACCATTGGCTGGCTTCTCTAAGGAAGATATCTTCATGTCATCCAACAATGTCGTCTGCCCTACAACATCAAGCCCTTCAAAGACGAGGTATTGTGTGATATTGCTCCCCTTGTTTGTGATGTTCTTTTAGGAAAACCATATTTGTGGAAGAGACATGTTGTTTATGAGTCTAGACCCCGCAGTGTTATTATTACTTTGGGTAGACAATTGTATAACATACCAGAGGTGGCGCCTCCTATCGCTATTTCTTTAATCTTTGTTAAGCACTGTAGTAAGGTTATTTCACAGACTGAGAAGTTCATCTTATTTGTGATCCATTCTCACAGTAAGCAGAAGGTCGCAGCCACATTCGTGGCCTCTACACAGAGTCTCTCTTTGTAGTATAAGGAAGTGGACAGGATCGTGGAAGAGTACAGAGACATCTTGTTCTCACCCACCAGGGTATCGACACACTGCCAAGTCAAGCATCCAATTGATTTAATCCCCAGTGCACCTCTACCTAATGGACCAATATATCATCACTCACTGATGGAAAATGACGAAATCAAGTGTCATATCCAAGAGTTGCTTCAAAAGGGGCACATCAGACCCAACTCCTCCCCTTCCGGAAGCCCGATTGTACTAGTGCAGAAGAAATATGGGACTTGGCGGCTCTGCATTGATTACAGAGAATTAAACAAAATCACAGTCAAGAACTGGTACTCAATTCCCATAATTGATGACCTTCTTGACCAACTCAAGGGGGAAAAGTTCTTCAACAAGATTGATCTAAAGTATGGCTACCACCAGGCTCCCATCGAACCAACTAATGTATGGAAGACAACTTTCAAATCTAAAGAAGATTTCTTTGAATGGATGGTCATGCCCTTTGGCTTAAAAAATGCACCAACCACTTTTATGAGGTTGATGGATGATGTATTGAAACCTTTCACCAACTCTTTTGTGGTGGTATATTTGGATGACATCCTCATCTTCAACAAAACTTGGGAGGAGCACATTCAGCATATTCAACAGGTTTTGAGCACTCTGCGGTAGCACAAACGATATGCTAACTTGGAAAAATGATCCTTTGGCATGAACATGGTCCAATACTTGAGTTACATTGTTTATGAGCATGGGGTACATGTTTATTCAGCTAAGATCCAAGTCATCCATGACTGACCAACCCCAACCACACTCACTGAGCTTCAAAGATTTTTGGGATTGACCAACTTCTATTGACGGTTCGTGTTGGGATTCTCCAATATTGCATGAGCCCTCGACCAAATGACCAAGGGCAGTGGCAGGGAAAAATTTGCGTAGGGGAAGGAACAACAATGAACATTTGATGATCTGAAGCATCGCTTGTGCTCAACTCCAGTACTCTCCTTACCCGATCTGCAACAACCATTCGAGATTGAGACTAATGCCTCTAACTATGTTGTAGGTGCAGTTTTTACTTAGCACGGTCATCCGGTGGCATACCATAGTGAGACACTCTCAGATAATGTCCGGAAATACCCCACTTATGAAAAGGAAATGTATTTCATTGTACAATCTTGTCGTCAATGGAAACATTACATTCTGGGAAACGAGACAATCATCCACACTGATCAGAAGCCTTTGCAGTTCATACAAACACAAGGGAAGTTACGGAACGACCTCCATCAGAAGTGCTCCACCTACCTGTAGCAGTTCCATCTCAACATCAAGTATAAGACAGGGATCACAAATCATGTCGTTGGTTGCTTCAGTCGACCTCCTGTGGCTGCACTCACCACGGTGCTCCATTCCTGTGGACATGAGACATCTGAGTGGCCCCAACTTTATCAGCAAGATCTGGACTTCGCCACCACCTATCATCTCTTGGGTATAGGCGCGAATGTCACCGATTTTCACATTCAAGATGGATTGTTATGTCATCTTGGCCATCTCTATGTTCATGCAAGTGAGCATGCAAATATGATCTGGGAGGCTCACTACAGTCGGATGGCAGGACATTTTGTCGTGGAGAAAATTGTGGCCATTCTGCATAAACATTTTTATTGGCCAAAACTCCAACAGGACGTCAACAAGTATATCAGATCTTGCATTTTATGTGCCATTACCAAGCCAACCATCAAGAAGCAAGGATTATACACCCCTCTTCCTACTCCCGAGAGTCCTTGGGAATCCATCTCGATGGATTACATGTCTGGTCTTTCGTCCACCAAGCAAGGAAATGATTGTGTATTTGTGGTAGTTGATCGGTTTTCGAAGATGACCATCCTAACAGCCTGCAAGAAGAGCATCACAATGGCAGATACTACCAAGCTCTTCTTCGAACGAGTGTGGGTCCATTTTGGGATACCCCAGACCATCATCTCTAATCGAGACAAGAAGTTCCTCATCACATTTTGGTCAAGTCTCTGGTCACTGTTGGACACCAAGCTCACTAAATCCACTTCTTTCCACCCCCAAACCGACGACCAAACAGAGGTCGTCAATCGGATGATTATGCACATCTTATGCATGTACAACTCTAAGAAACCACGTACTTGGGATGAGAGTCTCCCCTATGTTCAACACAACTACAAAAGGGCTCTCCATAGCTCCATTGAACACAACCCATTTTAGGTGGGGCTGAGATTCCAACCATTGGGTCCCATTGATGTTGCATTGCCTCTTGCCACCACATAGGAAGAATCTTCCCATGTTCAGTTTGAGGTCGACAAAGCCACTAGATTCATTGAGCGAATTCAACACATTCGCCAAAAATTCCATGAGATTTTGTAGAAAGCCAATGTGAAGTACAAGCAACGCCATGATCAACATCGGGTACGGCACCAGTTTCAGGTGAGAGACAAGGTCTGGTTACATTAGCAGAAAGAGCGCCTTACAGGGTCCCATCAGAAGCTCCGCCGACTTCGCTATGTGCCTTACACTATCACCAAGGTTGTTGGTAGCAATGTTTTTGAGCTCAACACTCCATAATTCCTTGGCTTGCATCCAGTGTTCAATGTGGACCTCCTTCGACCATATTTCCCACCATTATTGGACACCTCAGAGATCACAAAACAGTTGACACCAACATAGCTCAACCCTGACTGCATAGAACATGAATCCACTGATCAGATAGTGGACACATAGGTCAAGGGAACTCGCCAACGAAAGATCCAACTTTATCGTATTGTCAAGGCAGGGAAACTCCTACACCAAGGCAAGTGGCTCACCCGGGGCCAAATTCAGCAAAGTTTTATTTCCCTGATGGGGGAACTTAAGGCAATGGAGACCATTGCTTCCAAGGGGGGATGACTGATCCAAGTGGATATTGGTGGCCACCCACCTATTCCAACTGGCTCATTTTGCCAGTTTTTAGTTCAACACGTTCTTTTGTACTTCTTTGTAATTGTGGGTTCTACAGTTTTGGGGATGTCTGAAGCCCTACGCATCTTCCAAGTGGACACTAGTGGCCACCCACCTAATCCAACTAGATTATTTTGGAAGTTTTCATGTCAACACATCTTTCGGTACTTCCAGGGTCATTTTGGGGCCCTAAACAATGTTTTTTTTGGCGTGCCACAATCAAACTGTAGACAAAATCAAAATTTGATGGAATAATATGTAAATCTTTTAAATACCTTTCCAATGAGCTATCACGCGCCTAAAACGGAGGTCGTATGGAAAAGTTACGACCCTGGAAAGTTGAGGTACCAACTTACCCATAGGGGCCCGCATAACTTTTGACATTTCATATCCTAGGGTTAGGTTTTTAGATGTCTATGGTTTTGGCATTCATGAGTAATGTTAAAAAGGCCTCTGAAGCCTCATTTTAATCATTCTGCTCAAATGGATGAACGTAGCAGCCACATCTCTTCTCAGAGATAGCTACCACCAATCGAGCAAGTTGTTTCAGTTCTGTTGTTTTACAGTTTCAGCCTATTTCATTTATTCAATAGAAGTTATTGTTCACTGGATGTGTGTTGTTATCTCTCTGTGATTATATTCAGTCTGTTATTCATTTCGTTCTACTCATAAATCCGGATCATGAAATCTTCTCATTAGCAAGAGAGGAAGGTTATTGCGCAAACTCCAGATTGAAGATCAACCTCACAATTCAAATTTCTTATGTTACAGTGTTTTAACATTGGTCATTCTATTGTTCTTGAAAATCATGGCTAATTGTTTATTCTATGAATATTGTAGTGATCTTCCAATATTAAATTGATATTTTGGATACTCTATTTCGATCTTTTCTCTGATTCTGAAGTCGTCTTTCCATTGATCTACCTTAAAGTAGTCAAATCTCGTTGTTATTATTTGAATTAAATATGCCTTCAACGATAAGTTCATGTCCTGGAATGTCTTCCCTCAGATGTACTAATAAAAAGCCTTACGCCGAACATTGGATAATAGATTGGATGTTTATTTTAGCCACGTTGAAATTATGTTGTAATTCAATTATGTTTCTTCAATGATTGAACAATTCGTGGAACAAATTTTTACATAATGGTGATAACAATGTGTTCTGTAGGAATTCCAATCCACCTGCAGGGATCGCTGAATGATCACCCTTCTAACTACTTTTTTTTTTAGTGAAATTATGACGTGCTTAACCTTTAGAATTGACGCGTGGCGTTTTCAAAAGAAAGTCACACTCACGTGTAAATATTATTCAATCATATTGAAATCCCAAATTTGAATTCTATATAACCATCATGGAGGACATTGAAGAGATATTAACCGAGTCGACATTACATTAACTTCACTCAAGAATTGTAGTCATCATGCCCAATCTGATATTTTTTTATTGCAATGTTATTTGTTAGAGAGTTGAAATGGATTCACGGGTGAAGTCCACATAAGTGGATTTAATAGTTAAAAATATATGATTACAAGTTCGAATTAGAAGATGTAGAATATGTACATTTCAAAAAAAAAATTAACTAGTTTCACAAATAAGAGAATTTCATATATCAATTTGAATAAATTAAATTATTATTACTATTAATCTATAATTTTAAAGTTATAATCTAATTAAATACCAAATATTGACATATAAAATTTCCTTATGTATTATAAATATAATATTATTGATATTTTTCAAAATTTAATAAAATTAATTTAATAAAAATATAAATTATAAAATACTAAATTTTGAAAAATTATAAATCATTTTTCAAATTTTATTTCAAAAACATAAATTATCTATATTATATATAAAACTAACATTTAAACAGTATTATATGCCATATAAAAATAATATTCAAATATCACCCAAAAAAAATAGTCTTACATAAAAAAATATTACAAATTATATGATTAACAAAACTTTTATAATGTTACCTTTCTGTAATATGTGAAAAGACGAAAAATATTATTTTTCACATTTTCATCTGCCCAAATTAAATTTTGCCACCACACTACTTCTCCAATAATTTGGTGCAAGTTGGAGAGGTTCTCGATTCCTGTGGGCAATCTCCTCAACAATGAACACCTTCTTATATCCAATAATTTAAGCTCAGGCATTGTTTCGTGACTCCACACATCAAGAGATCCCACTATTTTCTCTAGATTCGCACAATCCCATAGAGACAAGCTCTCTAACACGGGAAACCCGCCACTCCCAATCTCTAAGGGTAACTCCCTTAGCTTCTCGCATCCTATTATTGAAATGCTCCTTAAATTGGGTAGCTTCTCTAATCCCAATTTCAACAATCCACAATAATGTACTTTCAGAACTTTAAGTTTGGGCATTACTTCGTCATTGATCACACCAGAGGGTCCCACTATAATCTCACACTTCTCGAGGAAAAAAAGCTGCAAGTCCTCTAACATAGGAAGACCGGCACTCTCAATTTCCAGTGCTTCAAACTCCTCGCAACCTGAAATTGATAACCTCTTTAAACGAAGAAATTTCTTAGTTCCCAATCTCTTCAAGGATCTACAATCTGTGATGCGTATCTCTTCGAGCCAGGGCATTATTTCTTCACTCGACACAACAGATGATCCCACCATACTTTCTAACTCGTTTAGATTCTCAAGTTCCAACCTTTTCAACATTGGAAAGCCCCCGCCTACAATTTCATTCCCAATTTCGCACGCAGGAAGCTCCCTAAGATGGGGACAACATGACAAGTATAAAGTTCTGAGGTTTTGAAACTGAGAAATGCAGTTGGGTAAACTTACCCCCTGATAATTGTACAGTTTAAAATCTTCCAACTCCTTCGCATTCTCCATGTTGAAGGGAAAAATATACTCCATTACATCATCTTTATCTGCATCGTAGTAGCACCATACATGTAACCATCTTAGGTCCGTCCATGTAGTCATTGTACTTTCTTTAATTTCTGCTTTTACTACTGCCGTCAGCTCCATCAGATTTGAGAGATTTGCAAAATCCTCCACACTTATTGCCGCCAGCTCCATCAGATTTGAAGGATTTGCAAAATCCTCCACACTTCTTGTTGCCGCCAGCTCCATCAGAGTTGAGAGATTTGCAAAATCCTCCACATTTTTTGCCGCCAGCTCCTTCAGATATGAGAGATTTGCAAAATCCTTCACACTTGTTGCCCAACTCTTGCGACCGCCCCTCAATGGCAAGAACAGTTTGTTCAATGAAGTGAGGCGAGAGATAGCATGTGGAATCACCATTAAACTCTCACAACTTTCTAAGCTGAGACGCTTTAGATTTCTGAGCTCTCCAATGCTGTCCGGCAAGGAATTTAGCGATTGACAATATTCAAGATTCAAAAATCTCAGATGAGAGAGATTACCTATGCTTTCTGGCAAATTCTCCAAAAGGTAGCAGCCAGTCAATTTCAGAAACTCAAGTTGTCCAAGTTGCCCCAATGATGTTGGCAACGATGTTATTAAGGTACCAGAGAGGTCAAGAATCTTGAGAGACACGGCAGTCGAGAGAAATCTTTCAGGAACCTCTCTAATTTCATTGTTGGCCAACACCAAACTCACAAGTTCTGAGCAAACCAGATCTGTCGGGAGATCCTGAATATCATTATGTCCAACTGATATTCGCTTGCAATACCTAATCTCATCTTCACTAGGGAAATTTTGTCGCTGATTACCTGTGCCAAATAACCAGTTCTCCTTACTTTGGCCTATAGAAATTACCAGGTTACGGAGATCATCACGAATTTTTACTCGCTTCTCTACATACCTTTGAAGGTTCCCACTGAGTGTCTTTATAGTCTCATAACCTGCAGCAACATATTCGAACAAGCCCCTATCTACCAGTACATCTATGTACTTGCGCCCATCATCCATTTGGGTGACCAACTTTTCTGCGCTCCACATTTCTACGAGCGTCTCCACGGGAATCTCTGCATTCTCTGGAAACACAGCACAATATAAAAAGCAAATCTTTAAATCATGATTAGGTAAATTGTTATAAAACCATCTTAGCCTTGCATAAGGCTCTGTATAATCGGTTGGCAAGGGATAATCTGCATTTCTCATCATATTTAAAATACCCCACCACTCAAATGCAGTCTTTCTCATACTCATTGCTGCTCCAATTGCATCTAGCGCCAATGGTAAACCTTTACACTGGGAGGCAATTTCTCTAGCAGTAGCCTCGATATCATCCGGAACAACCACATTTGTAAAAGCACTTGTCCTAAATAACTCCCACCCTTCTTCTAGGGTCAGGGGTTGTATCTCCAAGGTGTAGCATTTGCTTACCTCCATTGCGAAGATCACGTCTCTGCTGCGACTGGATATTAACACCTTGCTACAATTATGATCCCCAAATTTCACGCCTACCTTCTCAATGAGATCGATTGGATGCTCCATATCATCCAATATCATAAGAAATTTTTTATTTCGGAGAGTCTTAGACAAATTCCACTTCCTTGAATCATTGTCAGAAATTCCCTCCAGCTTTAAATTAAGTGTCTTGGCAATAGAGGCCTGCAACTCTTCAATCTTATAGAAATTGGAAACCTGGGAAACTGTCAACCAAATTACCACATCAAAAGGACCACTCACCTCTATGTAATGGTTGTAGACGAGTTTCAGTAACAACGTCTTGCCGACGCCCGCCATGCCGTAAACACCGATCATCCGAGCTTGGGGATGAGCTTCACCAAGCCATGTCTGCAGCTTCATCTGATTAGATTGAATGGCCAACCCTACGATCCCGGATTCCGGGACAGGTTGACGAAGCACCTCTGCCCGAGGCGCTGCGCTGGACACAATCTGTTGAGCATTGACAAATATTGCCAATACCCTTTCAAGCTCTTCAAAGCGTCGATCAAATGTCGGCTTCCAATATCTAATTTGGGTGGACAGCTTGGGGTTGCGGAGGGAGCAACAGCCGAGAGACCGTGGCCGTGTGGCACGAAAGATCAAGACGTCGGCCTCTTCAAGGGCACTATGCATTCTTTCCAAACAAATTTGGACGGGCGCTGGGAGTGCTCTCTGTTGGTCTTTGAATTGGTTTTCAATATGGCGTAAAGAGACCTCCAAACGGGTGAAGTCAGTCTTGAGATCACCGAGATTTTCCTCCATGTCAATGATATCCTTCATCTTTTGGATAACTACACCAATAATGGTGCCTGCGACGTTGGTTGCGAGTCCAGTGCCAAAATCCGCCATAGAGAATGAATATATTTAGGTCAACACTAAAAGCAAGTAAAGGGCAAATACAAGCTTAGCGTGAGGGGAGCGGATAAGGGCTACCAGAGAGTAAGCGAGAGTCAGAAATGCATGCGAATGATGGTATGAGTAAATATAAGAAGAGGGGAGGAAGGTGGATGGCACCTTGAATACTGTAATCTCTGAACTTTTTGAAAACGTTGATCCCAGTAAGTTATTCTAAAAGTAACAATGCTAGTGGGCCCTAATTTGTCTACTCATTAGAAAAAGTTGGATTAATTGCATTAGTGGCTTCAAACTTTTGAAAAGTTTGAATTACATCATTATTGTGTTTCATCTTTAGAAAAAGTTGGATTAATTTATTTTTTTTCCACATAAAATTTTACTTTATATTAATTAAAATATAAAATTTTACTTTATATTAATTAAAGTATAAAGACAATAATAACCCAAGATCTAAAAAAATTCAATTGACAATGGAGTACCCTCATATTCCTCAACATTTTGAAAATAAAAAAAATTTCCTAGTTACTTTTGAAGTGCTTTTTTTCCACATGAAAGTTTTGAAGTGCTTGTTTAGATAGGCTGTCCGCTTCTGAATTATTATCTTTGTAGACGTCCTTTTCTAAAGTTTAACTTTTGGAAAAATTGCACTAGTGGGTTTAATTTTTGGAAAAAGTTTGAATTACATATCATTGTGTTTCGTCTTTCGAAAAAGTTGATGCAGACTTATACCGATTGTAATAATGACACATTAACTATTTTAATTTGGATGTATTTAAGGAGAGCCGCTTCCTATAGTGTTGCAAGGCTGGAAATGTGTGGAAAATATATATATTTTTTATCTTTTTCCAGAGAAGAAAATAATATAATTGTCATGAGTCTTTGTTTTGTGACATTGATATAATGGAGGGCTAAATGAAATTTAAAATAATATAATTGTCATGAGTCTTTGTTTTGTGACATCGATAGAATGGAGGGATAAATGAAATTTTAATTATCTGTCAGTTTCTTGGATAAAAAATATATTAACGTTTTGAAAAAGCAATCATAATAACGATTGATATGATTTAAGATTTGATAGTGAGTAGACCGTAAGAGGGATTTAATGATGAGTATAAATTTGAAACGTTTTTCCCAATAGGACAAGAATAATGCTTCATGAAACTTTAAAATAGCTATGACTTTATTCTTATTTGTCCATTATTATTAATTGGAATAAGTTAAATTTATAATATTTTTTTTAATTTAGCAATCTATTAAAAAAAAAATTATTAATTTAAAATTTCAATAAATTTTCTATATGCATTGATTTAAAATGAAATAAAGTTTTTATAAACCAGATTTTGCAAGATATAAAATTTATCATATTCCAAATTCAAATTATTCTTATTCTTTAACTTTGGCCAAATTCAATTCATTTTTAAATTTATTTAAAACACAATTATTTCATTTCCTATTAACTATGGTAGTGGTGTAACTTTGTAAACTTTAGTGCATGGATCCAACCCTTCCTTAATTATTGTATTCATGTAACTTATATACAAAGTAATGGTAGCATGGTGGCCCATATCTACTTTGCTATATAGCATTGAATGTTATATGGGTGATGTGTAGGTCATCACATTTGAATTGTTTTTAAAACTGACACCACCCCACACAAGATTGAACATTGTTTATTATTGTAGTACCACTATGTAAGTTTTAGTGAGTAGGTTTAACCCTTCTTTAGTAATGTGTAACTTTTTATTCCAACCAATTGTAGAGTAGGTTTTAAATTAATTATCCTACAAAATTAACATTTAAGGAAAAGTTTACCTAGCTATTTAAATAGTGAAAATTTAAACATTTAAGATTTACTTATTGGCATGGTGAAATTGTAGTAGAATTAAGGATTTCATTTTTTATCAAATAAAATAATAATAATAATAATTAGGAAAAAATCTATCAAATCTAGAGTTATCACTTTTATTGATATAATCTCAAGATCTGGATTTGCAACTATATCATTATGTGCAAACAAACCTTAGCTACCTAAACTAACCCATTAGTGGTATGTAGGGGGTAGACTTCCACTCTTGCCAAATGCCTCAAAGTCTTGGGTCATTAACCTATTTCCTTACATCCAAGGAAGATGAGCCCTTAGCCAAGACTTAAAACGCGGTTTCAACGAATGACTAGTAACCACTAGACATCCAGTGTCCCATCTGATCGTCGTTGAGGCTACCAATGAGGGGTCATGCAGTATCAAAAAACATCTCACAATCAATGCCATACATGAAACATGAATGCTAGAACCTGATTACAGTTTGTCCTCATGCCCAAGAGGAATCATGGGCACCTGCTATTAAAGGTAGGGTTTAAAAGTTAAATGAAAATATATCTTTAAACATTTTTCTCTATATCCTGGATACATGCATGTATTTAACAATATGTTATTCTTGATATCACATGACCTGTTCTAGGTGTATTCAGGATTGCTCACAGAGTTCCAAAAAGGTCCAGAAATGCTCAAAATTCAACTGTCTCAAATGTTCTAAAAAAACACCATCAATGCGTAGAGTTCGACGATATATTTCCAACGGCATAAAAATCACCTCAAACAGAATTCGTATGCAGAAGTTATGGATGGTCAAAGTTCAGGTCAAATTATGCAAAAATTCAAAGTCAAAGAGGTCAAGGTGACACGTGTCACCACTACAAGGGTGACACATGGCACGATCGTATGGAAATGACGTGCATACAGTTAGTGATGTGGCATGTTCAGTTGGCAAGTGATGTGGAAATTCATACAGTCCAAGTGGAGCAATCGTTTGTCGACATGTGACAAGGATAGACCAATGAGAAGTTGCCACATGGCAACCTCCCATTGGCCATTATGGTTTATGTTTATCAAAATTGGAAATTCATACAGTCCAAGTGGAGCAATCGTTTGTCGACATGTGGCAAGGATAGACCAATGAGAAGTTGCCACATGGCAACCTCCCATTGGCCATTATGGTTT
Source organism: Picea sitchensis (assembly GCA_010110895.2). Classification (NCBI taxonomy): domain Eukaryota; kingdom Viridiplantae; phylum Streptophyta; class Pinopsida; order Pinales; family Pinaceae; genus Picea; species Picea sitchensis. The sequence goes on along the minus strand of SNQJ01S0035412.1, from coordinate 97,738 downwards.
ATGTTTTTCAAAATTTTGTTGGAGCCTAGAGGATTGAACCCGAGTCTCCCGCACAAAAAACCAACGGACTAACCGTTACACCATTCATTTGGGACTTAACCACATATCATGGGAATTTTATTTAAAATGTTGTATTGTGTTAATTGGGGTTTAAAGGGGTCGAGGGATAAAGCCCTCGACCCATATTATATAAAATAGTGTGGTATATAATGTGACCATGAACCGATATTTGCGGAGGTTTATTTAACCATATACCACCGAAAATATAACAACCAACATATATAGTATATGGTTATAATCAAAGGTGCGTATGAAGGAGAAGTTCCCGGGGGAATTGAACCATCAACCTCCACCATTACATACCAACGATTTAACCGTTGCACCATAGGTGCCATGTGTTATGGAGATTCCACCGGATTTATAATTAAGTTGCCAAAGGTTTCACGTGGAGGTTCGGACCTGGGCCTATTTAATGGCATGTGAACCAAGGCAAGGACAAACACTCATTATTATGCAGAGTGCGGTCTCGAAGTTCATGCCCAAGGGTAACTAGACTTGGAGGATGCACCAAAATGCATGTGACGAGATTTCGACACAGAATTTTATGAACTTTACACTCATTTTTATCGAAATTTCACAAGGAATTCGATGGCATACTCTGTTTCTAAGTTTGAGTAATGCAGAAAAATGTCATTATAAAACACAAGCATTTGAGCATTAATAGAGAGGTATTTATTGGAAGCGGACCTGGAGACATAACCCAAATTGGGTGAACTCCATTATCAAACTTGTGTATGTGATTTTAATATTGTTGTTCTATTTCTGCTTAGTTATTTGCAAGTTGTTTATCATGAAAGTGTATTTGGATAGATAAGTATTTCACATGTAAATTGCAAACAATCAAACGATCAGTTTTATTTCAAAGATCAAGTAGATGTTATTATGTTTTAAATGTTAATAAGAATCTAATTATTTTTCAGATCAAGTTGGTATCACAGCAGGTTTGACAAGTGTTTGCAAATGAATGCTTACAAGGTCCAAATCCAAGCGAGGAGAAGACAAACTTGTAAGTTACAATCTAGAGATTGGTTCAAGAAGTTTTACTCATCGAAGAGAAATGACTTCGTCGAGAAAATTGGGTCCTTACAACTCTAAAGATGATTTCTTTGAGGTTTTTAATTTAATGAAAGCCATGGTGAAAGAAATGTACGAAGGTCGAGAGAAGGCCAAGGAGGAAGGTGCATCAGAGAAAGTTGAACCAGTCAAAGAGAAAGAAGGAGGTAATGAAGGTGGTCCTTCAGAACCCTTCTCGCCATCATTCTCATCATCTTCTTCTTCTGAGGGAAGTAAACATTATTCACATAAACATAATCCCTCTAAGAAGTATGATCATGGTCTGCCTTTATTAAAGTTGGATGTCAAGTATGAATTGTTGACCTATGATGGAGAATTGAATGTCGAGAAATTGGACAGTTGGATCAAGCAAATAGAGGTATACTGCAGGGTTCAAAAGATCATGGACGATGTTGCAAAGATATAATTAACTGCTCTTCGACTAAGTGGCTCAACCTTAATATGGTGGGAGAATAAGATGTAAGTTAATCTTGTTCAAAAGGGTAAACTAATCTCCTCTTGGGATAAATTTACTAAGGATATAAGAAAAAAGTTATATCCACTAACTTACACACAAATGACAATTATAGAATGGCAACATCTAAGGCAAGGTAGGTAAAGGCCAGAATATTCAAGCATATACATAGGAATTCAAAAAGAAGAAATTATCCTTAGGGATTCCGTTGTATACCCAAGAAACTCTTCTAAAGTATATTGGTGGCATGAACTCATATCTTCATCACACTATTTTAATGTTTAACTCTACTAACATTGATAAAGTATCGGTACAAGCTACTCATCTAGAGGCTAGTAAGGGGAAGCATGTGACCGAAGACAAGAATCCATACAAGTTTGAAAGGAAACCGAAAGGAAAATGTAAGAGTAAGAAGTCATCTATAGTTAATCAAGGTGAGGGAAGGCCTACATGTTCCCACTGTAAAAAAAAGGGACTTGAGGAATCATAGTATTGGAAGCTGCATCTAGAATTATGACCGAAGAAGTTCCAGAATAAAGTGAATCAGAAGACTGTTGCATCAACTCGATGAGATCTAGGATCAGGTTCCGGGGATGAATCTAATATCATGGAAATAGGAAGCAAAGGTATATCTACTATCAATTCTAATTCTTCAGTTCAATCTGCCAAATTGGAAAGTGATACTAATCAAAAGAAAAGAAGCAAGTTTTTTCATGTCAGAATTATAGTCAAGCATACAAAGGTAGATACTTTATTTGACAATGGATCTCAAGTTAACTTAACATCTAAAGCAATTGTTAAGAAGTTGGTTTTGAAGACAGCACCTCATAAAAATACATATCCATTAGGTTGGGTGTGTGAATATGCTAAGTTGCAGGTGACGAAACAATGTAAGATCATATTTGCAATTACAACTAAGTTCTTTGACAAGGTTGAGTTAGATGTTGTGCCTCTTGACATTTGTGGAATTGTCTTGGGAAGTCCATATCTATTTGACAAGAAAGATATATTCTACCGTGAAGAGAATAAATACCATCTTTTCAAGGACATGGTTGAATTTATTGTCAAGGCTCATCGTATTAAAACTAATTTTTCTTTAGTGAGGATAGGGAAAATGAATAGACTCGTGAGTGTAAGTAAATATTTTTTTCTCATGATAGTGAAACAAAAAGAAGAATATATAACAGATGCTTTATCAGGTTGTGAGCCATATCATAAACATGAGTTGGTCAAAATCATATCTAATTATGATGAGTTATTTCAGGAACCTACAAGGTTGCCTCCTAAGAGGGAGGTTGAACATGAAATCTATTTGCAGCAGGATGCTCATCTTCCTAACATTGGAATGTATAGGTCATTAGTGGTTGAGAATGAAAAAAATAAGAAGCAAATTCAAGAGTTGCTCGATAAAGGAATCATCAGACGAAGCTCCTCTCCATGTGGCTCTCCTATTTTATTAGTTACGAAGAAAGATGGAACGTGGATGATGTGTATTGATTTTCGAGCCCTGAACAAGATTACGGTAAAGAACCGTTATCCTCTTCCCAGAATTGATGACTTATTGGATCAATTAAATAATGTTGTTTATTTCACTAAGTCAGACTTGAGAAGTGGTTACCATCGTATCAAAATTGCAGAAAGTGACATATGGAAAATTGCTTTCTAAACAAAGCAGTGGTTATTTGAATGGTTAGTTATGCCATTTGTTTTATGCAATGCACTTGCAACATTTATGAGGGTAATGAATGATGTGTTCAAGCCTTACATAGATGATTTTGTCATCATCTACTTAGATGATATATTGATATTTAGTTGAAGATGGGAAGATCATATAAAGCATGTCAAGACAGTCTTTGAACTCTTGAAGAAGGAGAAACTATATATCAAAATGTCTAAATTTGAATTTGGCAAAACTTTTATAGTATATTTGGGTTACATTGTAGGGAATGGTCAACTAAAGATAGATCCCACAAAAGTAGAATTCATTGTGAAATGGCCCAAGCCAACTATTGCCACATAAGTCAGGAGCTTCTTAAGAGCAGTACAATACTGGAGTAAATTCCTTGCTAATTTCTCTTTCATAGAAGCCCCTCTGCATGCATTAACAAGTGTAAAACAAGTCTTTCAATGGGTAGGAAAGAAATAGAAATCATTTGAGACATTGAAGGAAAAGATAAGCACCACACTAGTTTTGGCTCTACCAAATCTACAACATCCATTTGAGGTTCAAACCAATGCAAGCAGATATGCCATGGGAGTAGTCTTGAGGGAACGAGGTAAACCTATATGTTATCATTTTGAGGCTTTTACTCAGGTTGTGATTAACTATCCAACATATGATAAGGAATTGTATGTGCTGGTACAAAGTGTGAAGAAATTGAAGCATTATTTAATGAGAAAGGAGACAATAATTCATACACATCATCAACCAGTATAGTATTTGCAGTCACAGACCAAGCTACAAAAGGCATGACATTTTAAGTGGGTGGGTTTCTTACAACAATTTCATCTGGTAATCAAGTATAAGAAAGGTATTCATAATAAGGTTGTAGATATGTTGTCAAGACCAGTGATCAATGCATCCATAATACTAAGGTATAATCCTTTAGCTCATGAAAGTTATGCTGAACAATATGCTAAGGATGAAGATTTTAAAGATGTGTATGAAGTATTAACTCATGGCAATCAACAGTCGGATTATTATATGCACAACAATTTGTTATATCATCTTGGAAAGCTTTGTATACCCATGGATGAAAGAGTCAATGCAATTAGAGAATCTCATACATCTCTCATTTCTGGTCATTTTGGGGTTGGTAAGATAGCAGCATAGTTGCAAAGATATTTTTATTGGCCTCGAATGAATGAGTCAATTTCCAAATATATTAAAAGGGTTGTTATGTGTGCCACAAAAAATCCTAGCAACAAAAAATTGAGATTATATACGCCACTTCCAATACCTTCTCAGCCATGGGAAAGTATCTCCATGGATTTTGTAGGGGATTTTCCGATGTCCAATATAGGTCATGATTATCTATATTTCATTGTGGATAGATTCAGTCAAATGTGTATTCTAATGCCATGCAAGAAACAAGTCACAACTGAACATACAACACAAATATTATTTGCTAATGTTTGGGTTCATTTTGGGTTGCCTACATTTATTATATCAGATCAAGATTCTCACTTTTTGGGAAGTTTTGGTCTCATTTATGGGAGTTTGTGGACACTAAGCTAAAGAAGAGAACAAATTTTCATCCGCAGACAGATGGACAGACATAGGTGGTAAACAAAACAATGGTACATATACTTAGATGATACTATAGCAAGCATCCTAAGTTATGGGATGAGCAGTTTCCTTATGTACAACATGCCTATAATCATGCCATGCATTCTTCTACTAAAAAAAAATCCTTTTGAAGTATGTTTGGGGTACTTGCCTAAATCACCTATGGAATTTTCTTTTGGAGAAACAAGGAAAGAAGATGGACAGGATGATACAGATAAAGTTAAAAATTCCATTCAAAAGATTCAGCAGGTATATCAAGCAGTACAAGATCAGTTGAATAAAATCCAATCCAAATATAAGGCGAGGTATGAAAAACATCATGTTGATCATCAATTCGAAGTCTGTGATCAAGTATGGTTGCATATCAACAAAGATAGAATGAAAGGTGAAGGTAAAAAACTAAGACCAATATGATATGGTCCATTCAATATCTTGGAGAAGATTGGTACTAATGTATTTCATTTAGATCTACAAGCCTACATGAAAATTTATTCAGTGGTAAATGTTGAGAATTTGAAATTTTATGAGCCTCCCATGATTATGGATAAAGATGAACGTATTCAAGTTCCAACAATTGATGATTTTTCTCTAGAACATTTAGACGAGCTACAAGAGGATGTTATTCTTGACAGAAGAATCAAGACTTCACAGCGAGGTGATGTGGAATATCTTCGAGTTGGTATTAAAGGGGTGAAACCAAGCAAAGGAAAGTGGATGGAGATTGGAAGGGTGAGGGAGCTTTACCCTCACTTAGTTGCTAAGTAATAAAAACCTTTTGGTGGTACAAAAGGCTTCCAATGGGGAGGAATGATCCAAGTGGATCCAGGAATGATCACAGAGGTTTAGAAGGATCCATAATGCTTACAGAGGTCTAGAAAGGTTCAAAAATTCTCAAAATTCAATCATATCAAATGTTCTCAAAAATTCCATCAATGCGTAGAGCTCGGCAATATATTTCCAAAGACCCAAAAATCGCCTCAAACAAAGTTTGTATGTAGAAGTTATGGATGGTCAAAGTTTGGGTCAAATTAGGCAAAAAATCAAAGTCAAAGGGGTCAAGGTGGCACGCATCACCACTACAAGGGTGACATGTGGCACAACCGTGCAATTGTATGGTGATGACGTGGTAGACAACTAGTGATGTGACATGTTCAGTTGGCAGGTGATGTGGAAATTCGTATAGTCCAAGTGGATCAGTCGTTTATCGACACGTGGCAATGTAACATCCAGATTTTCACTGACCACATTTTCATAACATAGATTATTCTTTGAGGAAACTTGTGTGCAAGTGATCTGGATAAACATGGTACTTTATGATTATATGATTTAAAGTTTATGCTATAATTAAATGTTGAAATTTTGATATGTTATTTATATTTATGTATATCATTGACATGTATTATGATGAGGTTTCTTGAGTATGCAGGAAACATGATACAATGAGGATGTCGATGGCATCGACAGAACATCTTGGACTCCGGATTGAGTTAGGGAGTGGACTAATGACTTTGATTATGAGTACTTGATTTTATTACACATGTGTTATGATGATTATTTTAGTTATGGATTTCATGTATGAGAGTTATTAATATTATCTTGTCAGTGGATGCATGCATGGTGACGCTTGTTAATCCGACTCACATATGGAGTAAAGGGGTCATACATAGATATCAGATTGATGAGGGAGAGGTGTGGCAATGCCCCTGTCACAACCTACTGGCACTCTCACTGCGACCTGATTTGAAGGTTAATGACTACCTTGTTCCTGAGAAGTTCACGATGTCGTGAGGGAAGATTGAGACAATCACTCACGAGGATTTTTTAGGGGTGTGAAATAAGATAGATTCCTTATTCTTCAGTAAGCCCTTAGTCTCACACAAGGTTGACAAGTGGAGTATTGACTCCAAGCGTCAGAGAACTTCCAAACTAAGTCAAATGGCGAGTGACACCTTGGATCATGTAGGTGCGTCATGAAGGGCACGTCGCATGAATAAATTAATAAGGGAATAAAATATCTAGAAGACCATAGAAAATAAAACGAATACTTAGAATTGATTAGAAGAGAAAATAAATTATATTAAGTTATAAAATGGAAACATAATAAAATCAAAGTCTAAAATGGTTATGTCTAAATGAATTTATATTAAAGGGGCATAAGGAAAATTTTAGACTAAATAAAACTATTATAGGGAGAATAAAATATATTGTCATGTGCACAATGTGTGCCTGAAATTAATAAAAATATTTTTAATTAAAAGAAATTATTTCATGAGAGAATGGGTTGTCAACATAGAGTTAGAATCCTAAGTCAAACTAGACTCTAAATCCTAACTAAGAGAAGATTCTTAATCAAACTCCAACTGTAAATTAGTTAGGAGATACAATAAAGGAAAAAATGGGGAACTAAGGGACAACTATTAGAAAATCTAGGAACTAATTGTGGATGTGAGGGAAAATGCATAATTATTTTATTAAAAATAAATAAACATGTGCAACTTGAGGGAAAATGTGACATGTGTTGAGAGTGAATAATATCTAATTAAGTTATTAAAAATTATTTAATAATTCATGAATTGACAAGTGTCGAGACATAATTTCTTATAAAAAGAAGGAAGAGGAAGGAGGAAGGGACCCTATTGTTGGATGCCTGAAAGGTTGTCAAATTTCATATGACTGGTTTACTTGTGTGAGTTGGGTTGCAAGCTTTGCAAAGAGGTGGAAGCCTCTCATTGCGAGGGCAAGCTTGAGCTATCTTGTTCTGAATTTCTGTGTGTGATCCCTTTGTGGTTTGGGGGACTAAGGGGGAAGAATATTACCCCTAGCATTGGCTGGGAGGTACTAGTGAAGTGATCTAGGTGGATATTGGTGGCCACCCACCTATTCCAACTGGCTCCTTTTGTCGTTTTTTAGTTCAACACGTTCTTTTGTACTTCTTTGTAATTGTGGGTTCTACACTTCTAGGTATGTCTGAATCCCTACACATCTTCTAGGTGGAGACTGGTGGCCATCCACCTAATCCAACTTGCTTATTTTGGAATTTTTCATGTCAACACATATTTTGGTACTTCTAAGGCTGTTTTGGGGTCCTAAATTTGTTTTTTTGGCGTTCCATGGTCAAAATGTAGATAAAATTAGAGTTTGACGACATAATGTGTAGATCTCTGAAATACCTTTCCAATGGGCTATCACACGCCTAAAACAGAGGTCGTATGCAGAAGTTACGGCCCTGAGAAGTTGAGGTACCAACTTACCCATAGGGGGCCACATAACTTTTGGTGTTTCATCTCCTAGGGTTAGGTTTTTGGATGTCTAGGGTTTTGGAATTTATGAGTAATGTTAAAAAGGCCTTTGGCGACTCATTGTAATCATTCTTCTTAGATGGATGCGCGTAGTAGCCACATCTCTTCTCAAAGATAACTACCACCATTTGAGCAAGTTGTTTCAGTTCTGCAGTTTTACAGTTTCAGCCTATTTCATTTATTTAATAGAAGTTGTTGTTCACTGGATATATGTTTTTATATTTGTATTATTGTATTCAATTTGTTATTCATTTTGTTCCGCTCATAAATCTGGATTGGTGGTATCAGAGCAGTCTGCTCTTCTTTTATTTTTCTTTGTGCATGTCCCCGACAAGATTTGGGTACAAGAAGTTGGGACTCGAACCAGTCGAGCCTTTGAAATATCGTTTGCGTCGATCCCAACAACAACCCATGGGGGATGAAAAGAAATATGATGGAGCGTGAGATACTTTTAAAATGTTGCTCGAGGAAGCCCTTGCACGACAAATGAACGAAATGATGGACAACTTTGCACAGATCCTTCGACGACTACCCATAAGAGAAGCATCATCATCAAGTGGCCATGCATCCCCCTTCAAAGTACAAGTAAATTTTGATATTCCATTATTTGAAGGACTGATAGATGCGGATGTTGTAGATAAATGGTTGAATCTGCTCGAAGGGTATTTTTGGTCCACAATTTTTTCGATAGGGAAAAAATTACTTTTGCACTCCTCAAGGTCATCCCCCATGTTAAGGGCTGGTGAGATAATTACTCTGAGCAAAGGGCCATAGAGGAATATGCAATATTTTTGGTCTCCCCCACATGGGATTCATTCAAGGATGCCATTAAATAACATTAATACCATGTTGGAAGCTACGAGGACCGGTACACTAGATGGACCACCCTGCGTTAGGAAAGGGACCAAATAATACAAGATTTCGCCAATAATTTCCATACTCTATGCACCAAATTGGGTATCAAAGACTTTGAACGACATATGGTGCTCAAATGTTGCGGCTGTTTGCATAGATACATTCAAACAGAAATGGAGTTTCTAGACATCACATCATTAGGTACGACGTATAGATATGTTGTCAAGATCGAGCAGAAATTTAAGCAGAAGAGGTGAGAGTTTGGATCTGAAAAATCCTCACAACCAAAGCAAGGAAAATGTGGTCCCAACCCACACAACAAGGGACAGAGAAAACCTGGTCACTCTCAAGACAACCAGTCCAAGCCGCAACACAAGAAGGGAAATGAGAAGTCAAAGAAGGACACATAAAATGGTGTGAATACCATAAAAGCCCTTGGCACAACACCGACGAATAATGCTCCAAGTAGTCACTCGTGGTCGAGCTGAAATATTCTAAGTTTGAGGCCGATTATGACTCCGAATCAAATCCAGAAGGAGGGAAGCGGATTATCGATGCTTAACTCAGTGCCACAGTCGTACCACCAAAGTCCAACCAAGTGAACCAGAAGAACCAGAGGAAGGGGAACGCCTCTTTCACTCACGGATGTGGGTAAAGGGGACTCTGCTTCATTTCATTGTCAATAGCGACAGTCAGAAGAACCTGTTCTCAGCAGAGGTCGTCAAGCAGCTGGACCTGCCAATGAAACCGCACCTGCAACCCTACACCATCGGCTAGCTTCTCCAAGGAAGAGATCTTCGTGTCATCCAACAATGTCGTTTGCCCTACAACATCAAGCCCTTCAAAGACGAGGTATTGTGTGATATTGCTCCCCCTGAAGTTTGTGATTTTCTTTTAGGAAAACCATATTCGTGGAAGAGACTTGTTGTTTATGAGTCTAGACCCTGCAGTGTTATTATTACTTTGGGTAGACAATTGTACATGATACCAGAGGTGGCGCCACCTATCACTATTTCTTTAATCTCTGTTAAGCAATGTAGTAAGGTTATTTCACAGACCGGGAAGTTCATCTTATTTGTGATCCGTGCTCACAGTAAGAAGAAGATCGCAGCCACATCCATGGCCTCTACACAGAGTCTTTCTTTGCAGTAGAAGCAAGTGGACGAGATCATAGAAGAGTACATAGACATCTTCTCCTCACCCACCAGGGTACCGACACACTGCCAAGTCAAGCATCCAATTGATCTAACCCCCATTGCACCTCTGCGTAATGGACCAGTATATCATCGCTCGCTGATGGAAAATGACGAAATCAAGCGTCAGATCTAAGAGCTGCTTCAGAAGGGGCGCATCAAACCCAACTCCTCCCCTTCTGGAAGCCTGCTTGTACTGATGCAAAATAAATATGGGACCTGGCGGCTCTTCATTGATTACAGAGCATTAAACAAAATCACAGTCAAGAACTGGTACCCAATTCCCATAATTGATGACCTTCTTGACCAACTCAAGGGGGAAAAGTTTTTCAACAAGATTGATATAAAGTATGGCTACCACCAGGTTCCCATCGAACCAATTGATGTATGGAAGACAACTTTCAAATCTAAAGAAGGTCTCTTTGAATGGATGGTCATGCCCTTTGGCTTAAAAAATGCACCAGCCACTTTTATGAGGTTGTTGGATGATGTATTGAGACCCTTCACCAACTCTTTTGTGGTGGTATATTTGGATGACATCCTCATCTTCAATGAAACTTGGGAGGAGCACATTCATCATATTCAATAGGTTTTGAGCACTCTGCGGTAGCACAAGCTATATGCTAACTTGGAAAAATGCTCCTTTGGCATGAACATGGTCCAATAATTGGGCTACATTGTTTATCAGCATGGGGTACATGTTGATCCAGCTAAGATCCAAGTCATCCGTGACTGGCCAACCCCGACCACACTCACCGAGCTTCAGATATTTCTGGGATTGACCAATTTCTACCGATGATTCATGTTGGGATTCTCCCATATTGCATGGGCCCTCGGCCAAGTGAGCAAGGGCAGTGGTAGGGAAAATTTTGCGTGGGGGAAGGAACAACAATGAACATTTGATGATTTGAAGCATCGCTTATGCTCAACTCTAGTACTCTCCTTACCCGATCTGCAACAACCGTTCGATATTGAGACTGATGCATCTGACTATGTTGTAGGCGCAGTTCTCACTTAGCATGGTCATTCGGTGGCATACCATAGTGAGAAACTCTCAGATAATTTCCGGAAATACACCACTTATGACAAGGAAATGTATTCCATTGTACAATCTCATCGTCAATGGAAACATTACATTATGGGAAACAAGACAATCATCCACACTGATCACAAGCCTTTGCAGTTCATACAAACACAAGGGAAGTTATGAAACGACCGCCATCAGAAGTGGTCCACCTACCTGTAGCAGTTCCATCTCAACATCAAGTATAAGACAGGGAGCACAAATCATGTCATTGGTTGCCTCAATCGACCTCCTATGGCTGCACTCACCACAATGCTCCATTCCTATGGACATGAGGCATCTGAGTGGCCCCAACTTTATCAGCAAGATCCAGACTTCGCCACCACCTATCATCTCTTGGGTACAGGCGCGAATGCCACCGATTTTCACATTCAGGATGGACTGTTATGTCATCTTGGTAATCTCTATGTTCCTGCAAGAGATCATGCAAATATGATCTGGGAGGCTCACTACAGTCGGATGGCAGGACATTTTGGCGTGGAGAAAACTGTGGCCATTCTACAGAAACATTTTTATTCGCCAAAACTCCGATAGGACGTCAACAAGTATATTATATCTTGCACTGCCCATGCCATTGCCAAGCCAACCATCAAGAAGCAAGGCTTATACACCCCTCTTACTACTCCCAAGAGGCCTTGGGAATCCATCTCGATGGATTACATGTTTGGCCTTCCATCCACCAAGCAAGGAAATGATTGTGTATTTGTGGTAGTTGATCGATTTTCGAAGATGGCCATCCTAACAGCCTGCAAGAAGAGCATCACATTTGCAAATACTACCAATCTCTTCCTCGAACGAGTGTGGGTCCATTTTGGGATACCACAGACCATCATCTCTAATCGGGACAACAGGTTCCTCATCACATTTTGGTCAATTCTTTGGTCACTATTGGACACTAAGCTCACTAAATCGACTTCTTTCCACCCCCAAATGAACGACCAAACAGAGGTCGTTAATCGGATGATTGTGCACATCCTGTGCATGTACAACTCTAAGTAGCCACGTACTTGGGATGAGAGTCTCCCCTATGTTCAACACAACTACAAAAGGGCTCTCCATAGCTCCATTGAACACAACCCATTTTAGGTGGGGCTGAGATTCCAACCCTTGGGTTCCATTGATGTTGCATTGCCTCTTGCCACCACATAGGCAGAATCTTCCCATGTTCGGTTTGAGGCCGACAAAGCCACTAGATTCATTGAACGGATTCAACACATTCACTAAAAATTCCATGAGATTTTGTAGAAAGCCAATGTGAAGTAAAAGAAACGCCATGATAAACACCAGGTACTACACCAGTTTCAGGTGGGAGACAAAGTCTGGTTACATTTGCAGAAAGAGTGCCTTACATGGCCCCATTGGAAGCTCCGCCTACTTCGATATGGGCCTTACACTATCACCAAGGCTGCTGATAGCAATGCTTTTGAGCTCAACACTCCACCCTTCCTTGGCTTGCACCTAGTGTTCAATGTGGACCTCCTTCGACCATATTTCCCACCATTATTTGACACCTCAGAGATCACAGAATAGTTGACACCATCATAGCTCAACCCTGACTGCATGGAACATGAATCCACTAATCAGATAGTGGAGACATAGGTCAAGGTCACTCGCCAACGAAGGATCCAACTTTATCGAGTTGTCAAGGCAGGGAAACTCCTACACCAAGGCAAGTGGCTCACCCGAGGGAAAATTCAGCAGAGGTTTTCTCACTTGATGGGGGAACTTAACGCAATGGAGACCATTGCTTCCTAAGGTTGGAGGACTAATCCAAGTGGATATTGGTGGCCACCCACCTATTCCAACTGGCTCATTTTGCCAATTTTTAGTTCAACACGTTCTTCTGTACTTCTTTGTAATTATGGGTTCTACACTTCTGGGGATGTCTAAAGCCCTACGCATATTCCAGGTGGAGACTAGTGGCCACCCACCTAATCCAACTGGCTTATTTTGGAAGTTTTCATGTAAACACATCTTTCGGTACTTCGAGGGCCGTTTTGGGGCCCTAAACAATGTTTTTGTGGCGTGCCACAGTCAAATGTAGACAAAATTAAAGTTTGATGGAATAATATGTAGATATCTGAAATATCTTTCCAATGAGCTATCACGCGCCTAAAACGGAGGTCGTATGGAAAAGTTACGACCTTGGGAAGTTGAGGTACCAACTTACCCATAGGAGCCCACATAACTTTTGGCGTTTCATATCCTAGGGTTAGGTTTTTGGATGTTTATGGTTTTGGCATTCATGAGTAATGTTAAAAAGGCCTCTGGAGCCTCATTTTAATCATTACGGATGAGCGTAGCAGCCACATCTCTTCTTAGAGATAGCTACCACCATTCGAGCAAGTTGTTTCAGTTCTGCAGTTTTACGGTTTTAGCCTATTTCAAGTTTTACAGTTTCGGTCTATTTCATTTATTCAATAGAAGTTATTGTTCATTGGATATCTGTCCTTATCTCTGTGTTATTGTATTCAGTCTGTTATTCATTTGGTTCCGCTCATAAATCTGGATCATGAAGTCTTCTGATTAACAAGAGAGTAAGGTTATTGCGCAAGCTCCAGATTGAAGATCAACCTCACAATTCAAATTTCTTTCGGTTACAGTATTTTAACATCTGGTTATTCTATTGTTCTTGGATATTATGGCTAATTGTTTATTCTATGAATATTGTAGTGATCTTCCAATATTAAATTGATATTTTGGATACTCTAGTTTGATCTTTTCTGTGTTTCCGATGTCGTCTATCCATTGATCTACCTTAAAGTATTCAAATCTCGTAGTTATTATTTGAATTTAAATATGCCTTCAACGATAAGTCCATGTCCCAGAATTGTCTTCCCTCAGATGTACTAATAAAAAGCCTTACGCCTAACATTGGATAATCGATTGGATGTTTATTTTATCTGCGTCGAAATTGTGTTGTAATTCAATTGTGTTTCTTCAATTATTGAACAATTCGAGGAACAAATTTTTACATAATGGTGATAACAATGTGTTCTGTAGGAATTCCAATCCACCTGCAGGAATCACTGAATGATCACCCTTCTAACTACTCTTTTTTTTTGTAGTGAAATTATGACGTGCTTAACCTTTAGAATTGACGTGTGGCATCTCCAAAACAAAGTCACACTCTCGTGTAAATATTGTTCAATCATATTGAAATCCCAAATTTGAATTCTATATAACCATCATGGAGGACATTGAAGAGATGTTAACCGAGTCGACATTACATTAACTTCACTCAATAATTGTAGTCATCATGTCGAATCTGATCTTTTTTGATGGCAGTGTTATTTGGTGTCGACTGAGAGTTGTAATGGATTCACGGGTGAAGTCAACATAGAGTTCAGCTAATAATTAAAACAAGGGCAGTTGTGAAGCAACAAGTCCATGCCAAAAGAAGCTAAGATAGATTTCTGTGTATGGAGGTGCATCTGCCATTTTGTACATTTTCTATTTTGCTGGGCAAGATTTATATTACGTCTTGAGTAATAGGAAGAAAAAGAGCTTGATTCTCGTACCGATATTCTTTCGATGGACTTTACAAGGTATTATTGTATCTAATTTTTTTTTTAATGGTCAAGTTTAGCTAAATTTAATGGAGACCAGTCTCATATGCTGTGTCCACACGTTAGTTGAGTTAGCAAATTAGTTATATTTTGAAGGCTTTGAAGCCAATACTACCCAACATGCATATATAAGAAATTTGTTTTTCAATATCACGAAATATGCACTTCTAAGAAATTTGTTAATCAGTTTACTTACCGGGAAAGTAACTTCCTCGTCGCTAACATTTTTAGTTTAACATATTTAATAACGAGTAAGCAACACAACAATCCCCAGCACTTTGACTTTTAGGGTAATCAAATCTCAATACAAACATACAGCCAGTGACATTACTAGCGATAACTTCAACTTTCGCAAGATGTTTCAGCTTATAAACTTTCGATGGCTGAAGAGCCCCTCTAGATGAATGCTTTAAGACATGTGGATCAGCTTTAGCTCTCTGACATGTACCAGAGCTCCTTGTGGTAAGAGTAGTATCCAAAGGTTTTTTTACATGTGACGAGTCAGGGGTCCATAGACATCCCAGATCTTTCTGTTCTTCTACCCCCTGATCAACCTCATGGAAGGTAACCAAGACCCCCTGATCAACCTCATGGATGGTAACCAAAATGCAAGCATTAACTCAGAAAAATAATTTTTTAATGAAATATCATTTGTAGTGACAAAAACGAGGGCAAAGAAGGAATCCGAAAATAGATTTACGACAAGATCATGCCATGCAAAATTCGAACCCCAGCTGCCATTTTGTATTGGACTCATGTAATATTAGATGCAAGAGATGGAACCATCATTTTCAAAGTTGCTTCAGTGAGAACGCCAATAGGGAAAAATTAATGACCAACATATATGTAATACTGCATTGGGTTCGAAATCATGTTAAACTCTGACATGCGTAAAACTGGTTATGGAGCAATTGTTTGCAATAGATCTGCACTTCGATTGATTCTTTATTATTGCTGATCTATATGCTCCCATTCTAGGGTTTTAGCAGTGCCTTTTCTTTTTTACCATGTAGTAATTGTTTTGGTTATTATTGTGTTTAATCCATTATTTATTACATGCATACAGTAAAATACAATATATATATATTTTTTCTTAATTATTGGTGATTTTTATGTTCCCATTTCATTCTAGGGTTTTAGCACTCCCAAACACTTTTCATCTTGTGTGTGGTTAGTCCTTATCAAGTGCCAAAGTTTAATTTCTTGGGCCAAGAAATGTTTTTGATGGCACAAAAGAAATGGTTTTTGGGATTAATAACTTAGGCCTCAGATGGACGTTATGTCTTAAGACATATCTTTAATTCATTGTAATGAATAGGGCATCGTTGTCTTGAAAACCATGTATATTAACGGAGAGTAGAACCATTCTCTTGATAGACTCCACGTAGCCGAAAAATTAGAAGACGTGTTCAAAAGTGGAGAGGTAGGATGTGGGGAGGCGAGTCGTTAGGAATTTCACACTTCATCACTATTACCAGAGCTCCCTTTGAGGAGCTCAACCTGGACTTGTTCAGGAGGAGTATGGAGCCTGTGGAGAAATGCATGTGGGAGGACAAAGCCGTGGTCTATGGTGCAGCTGTGCAGGTTGCCATTCTTATCGACGAAGGTGGCAGCCTCATCCTGGACGGGACACGGGTAACTCGATGGTGTATAGATACATCCTCACACAGGCACAGTAGATACCTCCAGGTACAGATATCTCTATAGAAACACACTCCTGGTTTTTCTTGGAATTGGGGAGCTCACAGGAAGTCCTTCAGCTCCCAGGGGCATTCCAACATATGGATAGAAAGCACATTTTATAAATCCTTAAATAAATAAAATGAACAATAATTTTAAACATTTTGTTGTATTGTAAGTAAGTAGAGCTTCTCATCCAACTACAATTGACAATGTCGTCCGATACTGTTAATTAGGTCCGACAGTTGCTTTCCTCGTCCAAAATATCAAATCTATTGTTATTGTTATGTTGTCGTCTTGTAATCATAATTTTTAATATGTAATATTCTGATACGCTAGATCAATAGATTACAACAAATGAATAAATATAATTACAGAAAAAAACTGTTGTTTATATTTATTTTTTTCCTTCTGAAATAACAATTAAAAACAACAAAGTATTCATTTATCCACAATGGACTCTACACACTCAAATCCCATTTTGGAATGTATGATTAGCAACCAACGAGCTTTGAAGAGATGACAGGCCTAAGAGTTATGGAGATATGTACATGCTAACGGCTAGCGAGAGTATCTAAGGTCAACCAGGTTCAACTAGCGTACAATAACCAGGCTTTCTTGCTTGTTGGATGCTTGCTTTCATAAACACAATTAGGGTTCCAGAGAAAATAAACAATTCTAACTGAACTAATTTAATTGATGGATATGTGTGCAGAGTTCTCTTACAGCCTCAGAGTGAATGATAAAAGTAATGGCGCCACCCAAGAACACTAAAAGCGAAATAGCAGACTAGGATTCGGTGTGGCAAATATCTCGGTAATCTGGTAAGCCTTCCTCCCGATGGAATCAAACACCAAATTTCATTTGAATGATTAATTTTGCAAAATATTACTTACTTCAACTATTAAACATACTGCAATATTCCAAACTTACCGACAACAGTAAAGAGGAATTCATTGCTAGAACCAATCTTCATAGTATTGGCTCTGGAGGCTTACATGCTCGGTCGAAAAGTCTCTGAAGAGGAGGATGCCAACCTGTGGTATTGGGCTTCTTCGGCCAGCCGGTGGTATTGAGCTTCTTCGTCATTCCCAGGGCGGTTGGGTTGGACAAGATTCTTGGGGAAATTGGAGAGGACATTGTGTTTGTGAATGAGCAGGTAAATAAGAGGTATGATTAAACAAGAAGTATGAGAAAGCTCATGTAAGCACATTTGCATGTATGCAGGTTTGGTACTCTAGGTGGCAGCTGCAACAGACACGTCAATAGGACATGCTCTATGCACTAAGTATGGGAGGAGTAAACATTCTCAAACATTTAATGTTGAGAAGTAATGCTAGAATCATTTCTGGCATTACTTCATTTCCGAAAAATGAGGTTGTAGATGTAAGCCTTTCAACCAAGATAAACTATGATATTTTCTCTGTAGCCTCAGGAAGAGGCCAAATAAGAGGTTCAAATGAAAATTTTGGTTAAATTACAACCTAAATTGTATGATTTTGTAAAACTTTGATTAAAACCATCAAAATTCATTGATTTATGTGCCAAGTTAATAAAAACATTGAAAATCGATTACTAATAGTCCCTCAGCCCAAAGGGCAGGGACTAATAACAATGACAATTAATTAATCTTATGCTTATCTATCGATTGTAGTCTCATTTATCAACACACATGGCCTTTATACCTACCTACTTTCAACCACCCAACTTCTAGACTCTTCTTCCACTGCCATACCCACCGACATCCACTGACGCTTCCAGATATTTCCGCCGTGAGAACTCTTTGGATTCTCTAGAGTCTTCCATCGGCTCTATAAATACGAGGCGGATGTATATGTATTATCAATTGAGCAATACAATTTGTGTTTGTTCTTTACTGTGTGTGTTATTTTTCTTCTGCTCTCTTCATTTGGTATCAGAGCACAGGACTCGGCTAACTCCCTCGCGAGAGGGCCCAGGATCCTGAGAGGAGTCACCCAATAGTGCAGATATGAGTGGAGGAGCGCAACCTTGTTGTTGGAGCAGAAGTGGTGGCACCAACGAGGTGAGCGAGTTTTTGTGAGAGTTGGAGAGGAAGCCGCAACTTCCAGGTCAACCGCAACTTCCAGGTCAACCGTGAGAGCCATGAGGGCAGAGAGCTCTCTCGCAATTCCATGGAGAATATGGACGAGAGAAAGAAAGGCAGTGTCTTGGAAATCAGAATGAAGGGAGTATTTTTTTTAAGGTAGCAGGATATCTACACAAAGGTAGAGGGTTTGAATGCGGCCATGTATCGTAGAGCACAGGAGGAGTTTTGAGAGTCACCCAACTAGGATGAGGAGGGCCAAGAGGTTTCTCGTAATTCTGTGAGCACGTGGAGCCTGTGGCAGATTGTTTCCCAGCATGGAGGAGTTGCGCGTCCACGAATGTGTGAAGTTGAAGATCTTTGGAAGGTTATGATGAACCTTTGGAATCCAAGTGTTTGTTCATCCTATGAATCAAGGAAGGATGCATGAAGATGGAGGCTCTCCCGGAAGGTAAAAATCTGCATGCCCACATTATCAAAATTGGATATGTGTTTGACAAAATCTTAGGACGGGATGTGGTGTCCTGGACTGCCATGATTTCAGGATATGTTCAGAATGGAATTTGTGAACTATTTTCTTGAAGAATATAGGAACACATAATGTTCTTCTCTTGTCTTGTGATGGAGAAAGTAAAATGTATTATTGGAGTGTTAGTCCAGGTATTTACACAAAAAATTTAAAGGTAGTATGAGTCGTGTGATTTCAAATTGGAGTTGGCAGACTTCTTGCAGCGCTGTTTGCATCCTTAGAGGCATACAAAGCCTGTGCACTCACTTTTTCGGATAGAAGTGGATAATATTTGGCATTTATTGTGTTCGAATATGTATAGTGATAATATGCAATGTGCTTATTGGGCATATTGAATGGGTTTATATGTAATGGGCTTATAATTTGGGAATTTAGTAAATAATGCTTCTTGTACCTATGATAAAATGTTATAATGATAAGTGATGTAAGGGGTGCATGATTGGTAGTACCCGACACCCTAGAGGTTTTTTGGTCCAAATTGTAAAGCTTAGCCACAGGCATAGGCAAGCTATATTCCCCAAGAGGTTTTTTGGTCCAAAGTTGTAAAGCTTAGCCATAGGTATAGGCAAGCTATATTCCCCAAGAAGTTGTTGGTCCAAAGTTGTAAAGCTTAGCCATAGGTAAGGCAAGCTACATTCCCTAGGTGTTTAGTAAGCCTTGTTGAGTCAGGCCTACATGGATTAATGTGATCATGTAGCGTGTATCCCTCTTAGGCATAAAGAGTGGATGTGGCATCAAGTTGTGGAATTAACCACTAGGTAGGTACGAGGGTGGTAGGTGTACTCGTATCTAAGTTTGATGGTGATCAGAGAAGTTAGATCTTCGATTAAGGGGAGGAATGTGAGATTAAGTAATCTCAGAGTGTGAGTTGGTTGGGACCAAGTTATGACTAAAGGAGTCTAATGTATTGATGAACCATGTACATGAAAAGGATACCTAGAGAACTGGTGAGTACAGCGGATGGTACCCATGTATCTCGGTAGATGGATCTCTTTTTATATGGACGTCAATGATCAGTTGTTTGCAGGTGCAAAAGGAAGATGCAAAAGTTCGAGCATTAATCAATGTTATACAGGTATAAAGCAGAAGCAAAAAATGTTTGAGGATTAAACTCAAGTGAGTGCGTGTTGTGTAAATCAATTTCTCCATCATGCAAGGTTCGTGGTCAGCCAAAACCACCAGTAAGCAAAGATTGTGGTCAACTAGAAACCACTTGGTGTGATGATTTCTAAGCATTGTAATGGTTAGGGGTAAGCCGTAAAATCCCAAGGTGATTTATGATGAGGGGAAGCTATTAGCAAATTGAAGGAATCCCAACCATATGAAGATAGAAACTGAAGATGATGACATGACTCAGATAAAGACCTAGCCAAGACATGTATTCATTAAGGAGGAGACATTGTAGAACAAAGGAGCAACTTGTAGACATATTTACAAAGGCTTTAGCACAAAACCAATTTGAGTATTTGAGAGAAGCATTGGGCATTGAAAATATTGATGTAATTAGTAGTAGAAATTAGGGGGGAGTGTTGGAAGAAATTAATTTTTACCTACTTTCAACCACTAGACTTCTAGACTCTTCTTCCACCACCATACCCTCATACATCCACCGACGCTTCCAGATACTCTCTAGATTCTCCAGAGTCTTCCATGGCCTCTATAAATACAAGGCAGATGTATCTATATTATCAATTATGCAATACAATTTGTGTTTGTTCTTTACTGTGTGTGTTATTTTGCTTCTTCTCTCTTCATTTATGTGAACAAAGAATGAAATCTATTATGATTTTGTAAATGAGTAAATCATGTCGTTATTTATAGTTGATGGAGTAATAAAGTGATGTAATTAATTATCATTGTGATAACTGATTGATGTTTTACGTTTCAATTCTTGAATTGGAAAGCAAAAGCGCCCAGCCACTGCATATTATTTCCTTAGAATTTATTCGAAGGTTACTCTCTAATGCGAGTATTGTATTTTCTGCTTCTTGCCTGCGGTGATCCGAACTCTGGATTTACCATGTGGTATCTTCGTAAGATTCCTTTTGTCTCCCAAGAACAGTCACCACGATAAGTGACTGATATCGCCACGTTTTGTCTGGAAACAGTTGTAAACTAATTGACGTATCCTTGACTGCCAGTTATGTTAAGACGTTCCCACTCCGCTTCTTAAAAATAAGTTCACACTGATCATATTATAACTGCAACTACAAAATCATATTATAACTGCAAAGTTTTTCGCCAATACAAATCATATTATAACTGCAACTACAAAATCTGATAATACTCTCATATTATAACTGCAACTACAAAATCTGATAATACTCTTGATGGATGAAAACACAGAAGGATGTGGCATGAAAACACAGAAGGATGTCGCAATAGGAGAGGAAAATTTCGAACCTGCAACATTTTGTTGACATTGCTGGCGCCAAAAACTCTATGGACACATGCAAACTTCTCGGGCTCTTCTGGCGGGAAGTAAGGAGCAAAAATACATTCCTGTGTACAACATCTTCTCAACAATTTACAGGATGCGCATGGCGTAGAAATTGTTGCATGTTTCGTTACAGGTGTTGCTCCTGATGCTGCATCGTTCATTGCTATTGGGATTACCGGACGCGTGTGTAAAGAAACATTCCACGATGGAGTTTATTACGCCGAAAGGCATACACTTATTGGCAATGGTTACATTTAATTATCTTTTAACCTTAAATCTTAATCTTATGGCCAACAATTGAATATGCTAGCATATTCTTAGTCGTCCTCCCAAATCAATGAATGAGATTACTGTTCATAACTTCCTTGCATTTATGAATGCATGCGTTAACATGTTTACTTTTTCACATTTACCTAATCATATTAAGAAATTACTGTAAGGACATATGATTGCCAAATTAAGATGATTAACAGGGATTAATATCTATACAAGATTTTATTGCCACGTTTGGATGATTAGCAAGCACTATGTTTGGATTGCACGTATAACTACTGGGATGTGAATGGTGGCCACGTACTGCTAGGATGTGAACCGTTTTTTGTAATTAAATGGAATGGATTATTTGTGCCGCGTACTTTGTAATTAAATGGAATGGATTATTTGTGCCGCGTACTAGAAGATTATGGAAGACCCAAAAAGTTTGGCAACAAAGGGAAGTCAAAGACTGTTGCAACCATACAACATGATTTAGGTTCTGAATCAGGTGATGAAACAAAGATCACAGCCATGGGTTATCAAGGTAATGGTTCTATTGCAAGTACTAGTTCTTCAAATAATCTCAATGTAACTTGACAAGAAAGAGAGAGAATTGAACTTTTTCACATAAGGGTTGTTTCAAAGCATACTAAGATAGATACTCTATTTGATACTGGATCTCAAGCAAACCTTATATCTGAAGACACTGTTAAGAAATTAAAATTGGAAACAATTCCACATCCTAAGC
>SNQJ01S0035412.1:19779-57518 GCA_010110895.2 Picea sitchensis | reverse complement strand
TTGTGATGAAGTTAATGCACATATGAAAACTTTTTGCATAACCAAGTCACAACAATGGTTGCACAATAAGGACTTTAACACCTTTATGATATAACATTGTCTACTATTTTAATCCACGCTAAAGATTAATCATGTAACAATGTGTGTCATAAATTGATTTAAATATGATATTGTACTTCACGGTGATCAAATTTGCACTTCAAACTTGGATAATTTTTAATCGAAGTCCCAATAGCACAACTTATTGTTATGAAAGTAGTCAATTTTTTAACTCATTTAAAACAAAACAAAACAAAAATTATTCATTCATCTTCGAGTGTCACATAAATGAGATTCAATGAAGAAGTTTAATTTTCATTAACTGTTAAATGATCCATTTGATCAAAAAATGAGTGAAGATATTAGAGAATCTAGGAATAAACAAAAGTAAGTGCATAGTCTAAATGTTTTATGTCTTTGATTTTTGTTGGTCATTATCATGAGGATTGAGTAAATTAATAAATGGTGAAATCATTATTTTACATTGTTTAAATCATGTTTTTAAGTGCATAAATGAATTCATCATTCTCGACAAGGACATTCAAAACATGTAATCTCAACCTCTTAAATCTGTAATTCCATCCATTCTTCTAAATTTCTAAATGGACTTTAAACAAAACACCAAAAACATGTAATCTCAACCTCTTAAATCTGTAATTCCATCCATTCTTCTAAATTTCTAAATGGATTTTAAACAAAACAACAAAAAAAACATTTAATCTAGGTTGAACAAACAGAAGTCACAAATCACATGATGTGGTCATTTTCAAATCAAACTAACTTTGATCTACTTTTTAATGACAATGAAGGTCAATATTTTAATCTTTTGGGTTTTTATGTACCATCAAACAATTATTTAACCAAAATGATGGTTGATGAACTCCTCTCATGAGGATATGCATGTTTCATAACTTACACTACATTCCACTCAGTCAACATGGAGAATAGATATAATAATAATAATAATAATATATTTTTAAGGTCACGGTCAAGCCAGACATCAAATTGGTGTATGAGACCTCCTCCGCCCAAAGATTTTACTAGTAAAGTCTACGGAGGTATACATACCCTACCCCCCTCTGGATTTGAACTTGTGACCTGTTAGGAGAAAACACATGTTCTTAACCATTAGGCATATATGCCAATCAATCTTTGAAAATAAAAGATCATGATAATTTGTTTAAGGCTATGGTTGGAATTTGGTGATTAAAAATTAGTCTGTATAAATGTTTTAAATAAATAAATTATTTATTGAATATATTTAAATACATNTATAGTTGGAAATTAGAAGATAATAGATTTGGGTGTATAAATATATTAAATATTTATTATGAAATTTTGTTGTGGAAAAAAAATTAATTATTGATTTTGTTTTTTTTGTGTGACAAGGGATTGATTCCTATCACTACAACTATAACTTCTAGGTGTATTCACGAAGCCTCATATGCGACACCCAAGTTAAGTCGGGGTTTCAAACCAATAACTTAACATAACAGAGTAAGTTAACAAAACACTCCATCACATATTACCCTACCTATAGAAAGAAAATTTTTAAATATTATTAATAATATATTCAATTTTTTTATTATTTATAATAAAAATATATGAAAAAAAATAATATAGAATATTATGGTTTTAATGTTAAGATGAATATTTTATTTATATTTTTTATTATACAAAGAAAGAAACTGTAAATATATTCACTTTGTAAGTAATTAACCATTATGTTAGAGCAAAGAGCAAATGTTAAACTTCTTATTATTGAGTGCCAAGAATAAATAAATAAAAAAAAAAGATGTGAGACACACAGATTAATTATATATTTATGGGTTTTCCATTATTCTGGTTTCTTGTGCATTTTGGTAGTTTGTTTTTGGTGGTTTGTTTTCGTTTAATTTGATTTACATGATGTGATTTTAGTGTAGTATGTTTTGTTGTGGTTTTTCTTCAATTTGCGATGCAGGGAGAGAGGTATGTGAAAATTTTGTGGTAGTCATGTCACCATGCCCAAGGGTGGAGAATATATGACAACATTTCTATTTTTTTAGCAACTCATTTACGACATTTGAATTCCGACTCTTATGAATATAAATACAATGATTCAGATTTTGAGAAGCAGTCTCGGAGTAATAATGACAATGGAAAGGGTTGATTCTACACAACCATTGGATTTTCCAAAGGGCAAGAGGCAATATAGTAAGAATTAACTTGTAGGTCAAATGTTTTTCCTCTTAGATCTTTCTTCACTTTGTATATTATTTGGTTGGTTGATTTTTATCATTCACGTCATTTCATCATCATCACTTAACATGTAGTTTATTATTTCTCATTTCAATGTGTTCTTCATACTCATCATTTTAGGATATTAGTTATAGAATTTATCAATTACATCTGAAAGGATGTAAATCATTTCAAATAACTATTCTATTAAGAATTGTTTTCTCTATAGTTTTTTCATTTTTCTCATTTGTTCTTTGAAGAGCTGCATTTTTGGAGCTCCTTTCCAAATTCTCTCTTCTTCACCTTGATGACTATGTGTTTGAGCTTTTTATTGGATTCTTATTGTTTCAGATTCTTGGTTGTTTTGATTACAGATGTTTCCTTCGGCCATTACGCATTTCTAATTTTGGGAGATATGTTAATTACGTTAAGGTGTTCTTAAGGAGCGGTTTTATTATCACCTAAGTAAAAGAGAACCAAGGAAGTTTAAGATTCAGTTCGCACATCCCTGCTAAAATAAAAAACATATGTTTGAAAGTGTGAAAGATCGTAGCACAAAATCTCTCTGACATGCCTCCAAGTTTTATTACCTTTTCCTACACCTACACTTGAGAAAGAAATTACAATTAATATGCCCGAATTAGTTTCATCGCCATATTTAACTTGCCTCTACACTCATTTCATGTAGTAAATGGATGGTTACTTACCATCAATGAGTGAAGAACATCCCACATTAGGTTCAATTTTGACATGGAGTTATTTTTATTCATTTTTAGTGGATGATTTGGGAGAATGATACGAGTGTGCAAAGTTAAATACGTTGGAAATATTGATATTTTCGACTCACTAGTTCACTATTAGTTAACTAGAGTTAGTTCTATTTTAGACTTTCTATTTAGACCATCACTATTATGCATGCATTCCTAGGAAAAGCTCACTGCTAGTTCGCTTTTCTTAATTATGGAATGTTATGTCCTATATGAGTGTGTATCTCTCATTCATTCATCATTTGATCATTGATCGACTCATTGGAGTAGTGTGAATATATTTTATCATTCTTCCATATTTAATCTCTCATCCTTTTCTTGATAAGATTTGTTTGTACTTTCTTTAGCTAGGTTCCTGTGCAGGTTTCTATGAAAAATTGACATGGTATCAGAGTCAAGCTACTTGGAGAAAACTAAATGAGCTAAAGAAAATAGAAATCGGAGTTTTGACGAGCATAATCCATGTATATGACAGTGTCGCAACCTCTCACTGTAGAAAAGTGCGATAGATGAAAGTGTTGCATCCTCTCCCTTTTGAAAGGTGCGACAGTCATAGGCAAAATCCAATGCCAAGGTGCGGCACTTAGCAAGTGTTGCAATGTATCCTTGACACAGGGTGCGACAGTGTCTCAAGCTACCCATTGACAGGGTGAGACACTCTTGAAAACGTGTTTTTTCAGTGTTTTCTCAGGAAAAAAAATTGGGTTTTTCAATACCAGTAAGAGGGATGGATACGACACTAATTCTTCAATCAAATTTGGTGATAATACTCACTTCGTAAAATTATTTTGAATGGAATTCGAAGGTCGAATTCCAAATCATAAGGAAATGATTGTACAATTTGACGATGGTGACAGAAACAAAACCTACATTAGCAATTGAGAATACCAGATGGGTGAACCGTAAGGATGAGGCCACAATACTTCTTCTTTAATTAATTTCAGTTTATTTATGGTTTCATGTTGCTGCATGCAAGACTCCAAACAAGATCTGGACCACCTTTGAAAGACTCTTTGGAAAGAAGGATGAGATAAGAGGTCATATACTTGTGGTAGAGTTGAATACCTTAGATCCTAAAAGTTTTGATAATACACGAGATTTATTTACCAAGCTTAAATATTTGATATTGAGCTTGGAATATTTTGGTATTGATAAGTCTACACGAGTAGAGCCACTTATTCTAACAATCTTGGCTAAGCTAGGACAAAATATGTTGTCTATGTCTCCACTTTCCATTTTGGCAGATATCTCTTGGGATCAAAGTAGAATATGCCTACCATGGAGAAGTTCATTGGTTCTCTCACACATGAGCAGGAAAACATCATTCAGATGGGCCTAATCAAGGATCCCAAAGCACATGCACTCACCATGCATGATGGAAAAGGATCATCCAAATAGAAAGGAAAGGGGCAATCACATCCAGAGCCAAAGAAGGAGGGATATTCCAAACCCTTCAACGATTCTTCAGGTTCCAAAGACTCTTCAGATTCCAAGAAGAAGAAGAAGGGAAAGCAGTGCACTTATTGCAATAAACTGAGTCATTAAGAATCTACATGCATGAAGAAGCAAATCGATCTTATGGCACAGGTACTTTAGCAGAACAACCTTGGAAACTTCATTCACGAAGGAGCCAAAAAGAAGAAGGAAGAATATCCTACTCCTAAGAAAGGTAATCATCATGCTCTGGTTGTAATTAATTCCTCATCTGATTCATGGATTATAGATTCTGGTACATCACATCATATGGGAATGAATGAGGATGTCTTTACTTCCTTGAGTTCATGCTCAAGACACCCTATTCTCATGGGGGATGATACTCCAGTAGCAGTAGCAAGAGAGGGAAGAGTGGAACTCCCTAATGTAAGTTTTGAGAATGCTTTACATGTTCCAAATCTTTCTATAACTCTTCTCTCAGTTTATCAGATCACTCAAACAGGTAAAAAGGTTGAATTTACATAATATTAAGTTTTTGTACTTGACTTGCATAACAATTCCATTATTACAATTGGTGAGGTAGATCATAAATGAAGGTTGTATAAATTCACTAAGTTTGTTGACCATAAATCCTCCTTACTACTTACACATGTTGATGATAGTAGTAGAGTATGGCATGAGTGATTTGGTCATTTAAACTTTAGGTACATGCAGCGAATTTCCAAGCAAGGAATGGTCAAAGACTTGCCAGACATTCACTTTTCTGAAGGGGTTTGTGAAGGATGTATTCTTGGCAAGCATCCTGAAGAGAAGTTTGAAAAGGGGAAGGCAAGGAGAGCCTCCTCTTCCTTGGTTCTTGTCCACAGTGATCTCATGGGTCCATTTCCAAATCCGTCCATTAGCAAAGCAAGGTATGTTCTCACATTTATTGATGATTAATCACACTATACTTGGGTTTATTTTCTCAAGAAAAAGTTTGAGGTTTTTGAGCATATCAAAGACTTCAAATCTCTAGTAGAGACATGGACTGGGAAGAAGATCAAGATCCTCCATACATATAATGGGGGGGAGTATATCAACAAAGATGTTCATAATATTTGTCGTGAGCCTGGTATCCGGTTAAAGAATATTGTTCCATACACTCCACAACATAATGGAGTTGTTGAAAGGAAGAACATATCTCTCAAGGAGATGACCAGTTGCATGTGAGGTCTCTTCCTTCCAAGGTTTGGGTTGAGGCACTTAACTGTGTTTCTTACATACATAACAAATCTCCTCATAGATATTTTTAGGACATGACACCTTTTGAGGCTTGGACATGTGACAAATCAGATGTCACACACTTCTGCATCTTTGGATATTGCACATGGGCCCATATTCCTTCTGAAAAGAGGAAATCATTAGATCCACAGAGCACACCTTGCATATTTGTGGGATATCTAGATGATGTGATGGGGTATAGGATGATTGATCCCTCTATAGATCGACTCATCATTGAGTGCAGTGTTCAGTTTGAGGAGAGTCCTTTGCATGCACCACTAGAGAAAGCATGAAGACACTCTTGTGCTTCCATCTGTTCTAGAAATTAGATATGAAGATTCCATACATTCAGATGCTACATATTCAGACTCATATTCAGAGCATTTTGTACATGGAATTGAGCTAGTATTACAATCAGATGAGAATCCAACGTCAGAGCTTCAACAAATTCCCAAATGGGCACAGTCCATACTTTAGGCAACAGACAACCTTGCAGGGAATCCATTGGATTCAAGGAGGACTCAATATCAGCATGAGGAGCCTTTATCATGTACTTTCAGCTTCTGAACCAGTGATTCCCATGCATTTCTATATAGTTCAATATTTTGATCCCCAGATCTATACTAAGGCTGTGGGAAATCCATTATGGAAAGCAACCATGCAGGAAGAGTATGACTCACTCCTAGGAGATCAAACTTGGGATATGGTTCCACTTCCACCAGAAAGGAATATTTTCAAGTGCAGATGGGTCCACAGGATCAAGAGGTACAATGATATGTTGGCAATACGGAAATACAGGTTGGCATTGATGGCATTAACATTGACAACATTAACTCTACTGCATAATCATGACTGATATAGGGATACTAAGGATGCATACAGTTCATACATGTTAATATTATGGTGACTGTGATGACATTGATAGATGTGAAGAACATGATGACATATCTATGTTGACATATCCATTGATGAGGTAGTATGATGAAAAAGCATATGGTTGGCATTGACAAATAAGCAATGTGAATTAAGCATTGTAATGAGACGATCATTCCTTAGGGTCTTCAAACTTACTTTCTAGATACGGTGCAAAGAGGTTGTTCCAGAAACACCAGAAAACATTTTGATAGAAAATGAAAGGGACCAAGGTGGAGAGTTCTCTATGCATGGCATACTTGGAAGCAGGTTATCCCTAAGTAGTATGTTGGTTCTGTCTCTCTATCTTGAGTACTTGACAACTCTACCAAGCAATCTCCTAGGCTGGAGCTGTCATCACTGCAGGCTCTTTATGCTCTTATACCATTTGGTGCAGGCAGGTAGCAGGCCAATAGAGTACAATGTGTTGATGGGTCCTAGATCCATAATTCAACAGTAGGAACCAAATCCGCCACCGAGGCCCAATTAGACTCTACAACATTTAATGATGGAATGGTTCTCCAGATCTTGTGGTCCAACCAATTTATTAATGGGCTTTATGTTTTCTTGTGAAGGCTCTTCCTTTAGTTTGGACTATCTCTTTTTGTATTTCTCTCTTGGGTGGGACCGATATGAGGTGTAAGCCAGTATAAACCAACTTGGTAACAAACAAAATTAAGTTCTAACTACTGGGGAAGAGGCTGAACTTGGGATAACCCGATGCTCAAGCATGCAGACAATGATTCTATACCACAAACATAGTACTAATACATTAACCATGTGAGCATCCAATTATTGTCTGGGAAACTAATTATCAGAAAGAAAACACATATGCAATGAGATAATGGCAAGAAAAATAATTCATCTACCATAATCATTCATCACATGATAACACAATGATTCATCTTCATCATTAAAGTAAACAACATCAAAATATTGCACCAGATAACTTGACAATAGATTAAATAGCTCTTACTCATTACAACATCATTCATGAAACGAGATAGGAAATAGTTCTTCTCCACGCCCAATCTCATGCATTTGATGAAAATAACTTGTCTTTGGTCCAAAAGGACTTCTCAATTCATAGCAGCTTCAAAATAATTCTTAACAACCAGAAAGAAAGAGTTCTTGCAACAACCATCGACCCTCAACTAATTGGTCGATGTGTTTATTTATAATGTAAAATTAAACTGAAAATAACGGTTAAGTGCAGTTTAATAAAAACAAAATTCGCCATGTGGCATCATCTTCTAACATTTTATTTAACAGTCAACTCAAGATATCACTTGAAAAGGGTGACTTATGTCATATTCATACCAACTAATAAACAACTCTTCACAAGTTTGGGCCCATGGAAATCTGTGTTGTTCCATTGGAGCCACGTGAATTCCTTTGATGTCCATTGCATGCATCTGGTACTTCACCAGACTGGTGTTTAACTGTTGTAGCACAGTTTGAGCTCTAATCAGGTGCTCCATAAATCATTACACTTGCCCTGGCACTATGTCAGTCATCTTGGCGAGCTCTTCGGTCCATAACGCATCTTTCTTGGTGTGCGACTCGACTATGTCGCACAAGTCGACAAAGTTGTCGGGGGTGCCGAACTTGGGGAGTCCGATATCCTTCATTGCTTTGTTGATTTTGCCCCAATGTTTCTCGCATCTGACCCACTGCTCTCGAATTGCTCGGTGTGAGTCCTGAGACATATTATCCCAATACTTGGTTGATCGCTTCATGCAATTAAGACTACTTTTGCCTAACATCTCGATGCCATGTTCTTCTTTATTTCGGCCTTGCTTGACTGCATCAATGTATTCGATTCTTTCTACTGCTTTCTGTGCTCTTTCATACCATTAATCCATGTCCTTGCATGTTGCGGGCACCATGAGAGTGTCCTCCTAAGATCAACTATCTTTGTTGTAAAAAGGTGTCGTTATTTTGTGAATTGGTTGTAAGCTTCTTCGAACTCGCTTCTCATATATACTGTGGTCTGAGTGGCTCCCTGATAGTACTCATCCAAGTGGCGTAAATGTTCTAGTTCCTTCAGGGCAGCGTACAACTCCTTTTCGTCTCTTTGGGCTCTGTCTAGGGTGGCATCTGAGAGCGCCATGCCCACACCGAGGAGCTCAGATGTTCAGGCATCTGCCATGTTTATCAAATTTTCCTCTGTAGTGATGAGGATGGAGCAATCCGACGTGATCCTCCTCTTCTTCATGGTTGTTTGGACAATGGCCTTTCTCTTGAGATTGTAGGAGATCGCATAGATATCTTCTACCTCATCTACCGGCTCGAGTATTTGTTGATCACCCCATGTGAGTGTGTTTCCCAGGTTACCGGTGGTGCATACTTGTTCAAGGTCGGGTTCTTGAGCTTCCTCGTTGTGCTCCAAAGTCCCGGCCTCTGCCTGTCGCTTGTCAGGGATCTAAGTATTGAGCGGAATAGAGACGCCGACCACAAACTTGTTACTTACTTGTTCGTTGGTCATTGAATCACTTATTTCCTTTTGCGGGGATCCTTCCTTTGTCTCATTCGGGTCGGGCGTGTCCTTTGGATTATCTACTCTAGTTTCTGACGCATCGATTCCCTTCGTTTCGAGGTCACTTTCAACTTTTGTTTCCTTTTGTGGGACCTCTTAGGTTTGGAACCTAAGCTCAGGGGAAGAAGTCTTCTCAGGTCCCTTTTCTTCTTGGACATGCACAGGGGTCCTTTGAGATTCCTCCAAGCTCTCATCATCACTATATACATTTATGAACTCGGTCAGAGGGTTAGGCACACTTGTTTCTACTGATACTCGACCTACCTCTGGCTGAGTCATCACTTCTAACGACGATACAGCCGGTGGCATTATGGATTCAGGATTATCTGACCCATTAATGTTATCAAGGTTTGTGAGATCAGGATCTCTTGACCTCATCGGGCTCTCCTCTGGGTTATTGGTCGGAGGCCTCATCCATCTGACGAGGTCTGGGTTATCCTGCATCCGCTTCATTAATAGTTGGGCCTATTGATACATGAGTCCCCCCATCCCCTGTACAACTTGAACCTCGAAGAAATTCCTAGCTTGCACTAGGGTTACCTGGGGAATCTCCGATGTCTCATTGGATTCTTGAGGAGTTTCCACCGCTTTGACTGATTCAGGTGTTATCCTTTCTTCGTTGGCCCTGAGGATTTCTTGAGTCGATTGTTCCAAGATTGTTGCTTTCTCATCCTAGCTCATGGCCTTGAACCTGGTTGCTTTAGGATCAACCATCCTGTCCACCACCTCATCCCAATCTTTAGAATTTTCGGTGAAGATCTCATCCTCAAAATGGTCATGGGCTTAGGGCCAACAGGATGATACCTGTGTTGCATGCTTCAGGACCAGACCCTTGGGATCTTGCTTGCAAAAACGACCAGTCTGGAATCGAAATTCTAATTGAATTAAACCTTCTTGCTTGGCTTGCGCAATGTCCTTTACCATGTAGAAGCCAATATGAAACCCATAAGGTATGAAGGCCCGCTTCTTATCCTTTACCAAAGTGGCGTTCTAGCCTTGAAAAATGGCCTGATAACAAATTTCCCCTAATACTAGTCGATCGGGGACATAAACAGGTAACATATGGGGTGCTCATGTGGTGTCAAAAATCCTAATGTAGGTTTCATGCTCATCTAGATACCAGTGGCCTACTTTCGATACAACCCTTTTTGTTGCATCCAACAACCTTGGGCACTCTTTCTTTAACAACAAATAATAAATGCGTGTGATAAATTGGTCGTAGATGAGAGAGTAGGATTTCTTGTACCTATTCTCCCACAAGATGTCGAAGTAGACATGGACCGGGAGCTCGGAGGCGTGCCAACTCAATTTCATTCTGGCAAAGACATTCTTAGTGCAGATGACATCCAATAGGTAAGAATCCATGTAGAAGGAAGGGGTTTCTCCCTCTTTTGGCTTCTGAGCTTGTCGTATGAAAGTGCTCAGTTGTTTGGAGATGATTGCACCCCAGTTAAAACCTGTTCCAGAAATGGCTATGGTATAAGCTAGAGGCATCCAAGCCTCCAAAAAGCTGGCGTAGACTTTCTCCCCATGAAATCGACAGAGGAGTGCCATTAGATAAATGTAAGGCTCTCTTAGGTTGGTTGTTGGGTACCAACTAGAGGTCCGATTGGTGAACTTTTTATCCTCCCTCCAACAGGAAGCCATAATCTTGCCGGTGTCGTGTTTCTGATAGAAACTGAAAACAAAATCAGTGTTCAACCGTTCCTCCGACTCCCTAATTTTGTAGTAATTTTGAACTTCCACTGGGAGGGAAACCCCGACGCATCTGCCATTGTCATTTTTAATTAAACACCTATGTGCATTAGTGTGATCAATAATCCATTTCAAAAGTTCGATGCAAGGGAATAACAAAGTCCTCCTCGCCACCATGTGTAGGTAAGCCTTGCGGACATTCGGGAGAACTTCATCGTCGAGTCTTCTCGTATCAGGATCATTGTGTGGGGTATATTCGGGGAGTTCCTCCCGCTTGATTTTCTTAAAAAGTTCTTCCCAGCGCGGGAATACTATCTTGGTCCCAATGTTTGCCTCTGTGTCTCCAAAGGTCAAGGGCTAGACGAAAGCCTTCTTGGTGGCTGTCTTGATGAGGGGCACCGGCTTTGGAGCAAATTCCAATTTCCTTGCAACCACTGAGGAGGATCCTTCTCCCGCCTTTGGTTCTTGTAGCTTTGGCACTCTAGGATATTTCCTAGTGGTGGGTTTCTTCGGAGGCATGGTTCCTGCAACCGAAAACGATCCTTTAGGAAGGTGTACAGAGTAACGTTGGATGAAAACATATGAAATGAAGCATAAGACACCCATAAGCCGGTACATACCTGTAACACTTGCTAAAATTGTTTCTTAATACTCACTGGACCTTCGAAGCTTTCTCTGGATCGCTTGTCTTGCTCCTCTGGGTGCTTCAAATTTCTTTGCACGCAGAATGAGCTTATTCACGATGACTTAAAAGAATATAACGTGAGAGATCCTACCAGTCGTGTCAAACATTTAATATGAGTAATGGATGCAATTCAAAACAACCTACCACCGAATATTTGCAAATAAATTCTACGTGGGTTGACGACGAAGGTGCGGAGGGAGATGCATTGTATCACTATGCTCAAACGGTCCTTTTGATTTGCACACGAATTAGCAACTAATGCATGATCTTGGAATTAATTAACCTTTTAAATGCATCGTATCTAGCGTATATTAGATCTAAAACATCCCATCATGTCTCATTTATCAGTGGACAGGGTAGGAATCGGCGATATCCTTATGTATGTTTCCATTGCTATCCTCCTGAGAAAATTTCTGACGTCGATGGGTTTCGTCGTACAATGATGACGTGGCAGAGTTGGTTCGTTGTGCAGTGCAGGTCTCGAGAGTTAAAAAAATAATGACTTTAGGGGGAACCAGGTCATATGTCTAATCACTTGGGAAACGATGGATGACAATAGAGGACGGGTGGTTTGACCGTACATCTCAGTCGGAGTCGGGTATTTCAACAGAACTGCTGTATCAAAATAATTCTGGTATTGCCGATGTCGGAGGTTATCAGGGATCGACGATTGGGGATAGTTCAATCGTGCAGGTTCTTTGCGGGTTATCATCTTCGTAAATCCCCGATGCTGAAAACTTTTCGGAAGTCGGCGATCGGCGATATCATTCCTTTATTTGCGCGATGATTATTTTTTCGTTCCTTACTGACGCCGACGGGAATCGGTCATCGACGATATTCTTGCATGATGCATGTCGTGTAATAAAAATCCCGTCTGTCGATGCCGATGAAGATCGAAGCTCGACGACTTTGGTCTTCTCGAGCGATTTTTTGTCACCTCTAATCCTTCCCGATGCTGAATTTCTTAAGCACGTCAGGGAAAAGTTTAGACTGTCGATTCTTTAAGTAAATGTTAGTCTTTTTAAAGTTATGATTATTTTAGCATGCTCAAGAAAAATTTAACAGACTCAACATGAAAACACAAAATGATAATCAAAGGCAACAATTTTCATAGTGAAGTGAAATCAGATAATGCGAAAGATCAAGTGGTACCCAAAAAGGTAAAATTTGACATAGGATTTTTAGGGTGTGTTGAGTGCTCAACAAATGGCGACTTGTTGGGATAAAATAGAATCTCTTCTCCTCATTCAAGGCTCGACTGATACGAAAGTTGATGGAGAACCTTGGCTGGTTTTAAAATCAGAACCTCTTTACCTTTGCATTTTAAATTCTTCTATTGATGCTTTCGGGCTTGCCCGTGGGGTTTAAACCTTTATTCCTCCTTCATTTCCTGTAATCCTGACTCATTCCCCTTTTTTACAAAATTTTAGCAAAAAATTCACTTGCATGAAGCCTTTAGTTACCTCTACTCACTTGCTTTGGTGTTGCTCTACTGCCATCGAACATTCATAGCCCCGACGAAGTCACCCCGACATCATAGACCTTGCTCCGCTACCAGCGAGCGTCCATAGCCTTGACGAAGATATCTTCATTCCCTCTCCTACTGTTCACTCTTTTGATAATATCAATTTTATTTCAGCATGAGGCACTGAGTGAGTGGGAGAGGATGATGTCTGTTTATTTTGCAAGGTGAGATAGTCAAGGTGGATCCTTTTCTAGCTTTGTCTTCTGGGTTCACATAGTCCTTTCCATCTTTCCTTCTTTCCCTTAAGGTCTTACCAAACCACCGAGCAAACACTTCTAACATTTCTCCAAAGTTATTCATTTGGCGAGGTTAGATAGAGGACTCCTCAGAGCAACCGCAAGTTCCCCAATGCTTCTTGTGTTTGTAAGTGAGCAATGAGTTAGGAATAGAGTTCGCTATGTCGCATGATTTAAGATCAATCATTGTCCTGCTAAACACAATTTTCAAAGCGCAGAAATACAGAAAGCAAAAGAAAACAACAATTTGGCAATTGTGAAAACACTCAAACAAAACATGAAACAAACACTTTTTTTTTTAATTGGAAATATTGTTTTAGGGCTTGGCCATTCACTAGGAGGGCATCAGGTTCCCCCCTCAGATTCTGCAACTGATAAGTTCTTGCCCCAAACTTCTCAGCCACCTGGAAAGGTCCAAGCCACAAATTCTGAAACTTAGAATGTTTCCCTTTTGGTTCATTTGCTTTGTCCCACTTTAGGACTAAGTCTCCTACTTCAAAGTTCTTCTCTTTAGCCTTATGCTTATTGAACTATCTTTTCACTATCTTTTGGTGAGCTAGGAATTTTGACTTATCCTTTTCTCTTTCTTCTTCCAACATGAGAAGAGTGTTGATTCTTTGTTGTATGGCTAACGAAGGTTCCTCGTTGGAATCTTGGGCTAGTTGAAGAGATGGAAGATAGAGCCCATTTGGGAGGATGTCTTATTTCCCGTAAACCATAAAGTACGGGGAATTTCCTATAGCTTCCTTGGGTGTGACTCTATCAGTCTATAGAGCGTTATGGAGTAGATTATGCCAATTCCTTTAGTTATCCACAACCGTCTTCTTTAGTATTCCCACTAGGTTCTTGTTAGTTGATTCTACCACATTGTTTCCTTGTGGATAATAATTTGCAGAGTACCTAATTATGATTCCTTTGTCCAAAGAAAACCCTGTCAATAGGGTGGAAGAAAAATAAGTTGCATTATCAAATAGTAGGACAGAAGGGACACCAAACCTTGTGATTAGTTGTTGTTCTATGAATTGGATTACCACCTTATTGTTTACATGAGTAAGAGGGATGGCCTCTGCCCATTTCGTGAAATAATCGATGGCAGTAAGAATGTACTTGTCATGTTTTGAAGAGATGGGTGTAATTTCTCCTATGATATCCAACCCCCATTGCTCAAAAGGCCTAGAGACAGTCACTGGTTGGAGTGGAATTGTTGCCCTCTTCTCCTTCCCGGCGCTCATTTAACAAGTTTATAGTTTCTAGCATAGGTGTGAGCATCTTTGAACAAGGTGGGCCAATAATAGCCAGCTCTCAATATCTTATGAGTGATAGTGTTTCGTGCGAAATTCTCCCCAGCAGGGCCATCATGGAGCACTTTTAGAACCTTTTCAACATATTAACATTCGAGACATATTAATAGTACCCCATCATAGTTAATCTGGAAGAGTATTGAATTTATGAGGTGATATTGTGCAGATTTTAACCTGAGATCTCTCCTTTCCCTAAGGTTGATATTTTTTGGGCAGGTCCCATGGTGTAGGAGATAGATTAAATTCTTATACCAAGACTCTTGTCCTGTGGAGGTGTATGATACTTCGCCACACCATAGTACCATTTTGTTCTCCCGTCCAGAATATTCATTTACTTGGTCCTGGGTTTCGGCTGCAAGTT
Organism: Picea sitchensis; assembly: GCA_010110895.2. Taxonomy (NCBI): domain Eukaryota; kingdom Viridiplantae; phylum Streptophyta; class Pinopsida; order Pinales; family Pinaceae; genus Picea; species Picea sitchensis. Next base: position 42,544 of record SNQJ01S0035412.1, on the reverse strand, counting down.
TGCATAACCCTTGTCCTTTTACTAGTTTGGCAAGTTTTATATCTAGATCAAATTCTTGGACCACTACCATCCAATTCCCTCTTCTCTCTCCCATCTCTTGTTGAGTGAAAAAGGATCGGATCGCTGGATGTGGCACAATTACCTTGGTGTGGTTCTTGAGGATGTAAGACCTAAAGTGTTTTACTACTTTATATACCGCATAGGCATGTTTATCTATAGTAGGATAATTAAGTTCATATCCCTAGAGATTAGTGCTCATGAACGACACTGGGGCATTGTTTTTGTCATCATCCTTCTGATTCAATACCGCAACTAACGATTGGTCGGAGGCGAAAGTATAGAGGAAGAAATCCCTATTGAAATCGAGACTTCGTAACACCGGGGCTTGAGATATAGCAGTTTTGATGTTGCTGAAAGCATCCTTTCATTCATCATCCCACTTAAATTCAACATCTTTGTGAATCTTCTTTTGTAAGTGTTTGATAGTTTCTGTGAAATCGGGAGTGAATTTCCTCACAAAATTGATTTGTCCAAAAAAGGACTACATATCCTTCTTGTTGTGAGGCAACGAGAGTTGAGCTATGGCTTTAATACTTTCTGGGTCTATGTGAATGCCTTCTTGAGATATAATGTGACCTAACAAATTACCTTCCTCGACACCAAATATTGTTTTCATAGGGTTTAAGGATATGCCGTATTTCCTACACCTTTCGAAAATCTGAGTTAAGTGTTGGATGTGCTCTTCTCTATTCTTTGAATACACAGTTACGTCGTCTCGATACACTACCACACACTTGTTGATTAGTCCCTGAAATGATACGTGCATGGCCCTTTTGAAGGTTTCTCTTGCGTTAATTAACCCAAAATGCATGTGTTTATAAGCGAAGGTTCCCCACTTGGTTCGGAAGGTAGTTTTCAAACGATCTTCCTCTAAAACCAGGACTTGGTTGTAACCTGAGAAACCATCTAGTAGAGAGAAAATATATGAACCAGACATGGTCTATAGGAGTTTCTCCATTGGCAGGACTGGGTAATTGTCCTTTTCTGAAGCTCTTTTGAAGTTCCTAAAATCTACGCATAAGCGGATTTCCCCAAACGTTTTTCTCACGAGAACTAGATTTTCTACCCACACAGAATGCATAACCTGGAAGATGATTTTGGCATCTAAAAGTTTTTTCAATTCCTGATACATGAGAGGTTCTAGAGATGGGTGATACTTTCGAAGCTTCTGTTGGAAGGGTTTCACTTCGGGTTTTAACGAGATAGTGTGTTGAATGATGCGGGTATCATACGTTTTCAGATCTTGATAGGATCATGCAAAGACATCTTGGTATTATCTGAATAATTTGAGATAAGATTTCCTTTCCCCCTTAGATATGGTCATGTTGAGGTTTATATTTGTATGGTTTTCCGAGGTCCCAAGATTTATAGTTTCATGCAGGGGACAAGAGCTACCAGTCTTTGCATTTTTAGGCTCCTTAAATCGCTCTTTTAGGTCAAATAGATTTTCCAGATTAGCTATCCCTTTCGGGATTGTGTGAGACTTCGATTTATCAATAGGTTGACCTGTTTGAGGATCGGTTTCTGTTGATTTCTCTTGGAATACTTCATCATCAATAGCCAAGTCTTTGAAATTGTCTTGGTTATTCAAGAAGTTTATGATTTGTTCATCTCCTTCAAATACTTTCCAATTATAAATGTTGTTAGGTATCGACGGTTTGTAGAGAAGCTCCACACTGAATCAGGAAGCTTCATAATCCTATAGAGGCAACAACCTTGAAGCAGCTATGGCCAGGGAGTCAACAAGAATATTGTTTGGTCTAGGGATCGTTGTAACATTGAAGGCTTCAAAATGATCTATTAACCTATGCACCTCTTGTTGATAATTATTTAGGTGCGGATAATTGTAATGTATAGTATTCCTTACTTGTCTAACGATAATTTTAGAGTCTCCAAAAACCTTCAATTCTTTGACATTCAAGTCTATGGCTTTCTTTAATCCTTGTACTAGAGCTTCATATTCGGTAGTGTTGTTCGTACATTCAAATTCTAGCCTATAGGATAAGAAATGTCATTTACCTTTAGGATCAATGAGGATTCACCCTGCTCCTGACCCTTCTTGTGATTTAGATCCATCAAAATATAAGGTCCAACATTGTGGTCAAGGTGTGTGAGTTTCCCATTCCCTATTACTTTCCTTCTTCTCTGCTGCCAGCTTTGAGCTTTCCAATGTGGGTTCTTGGCAAAAGAGGGTTTCCTCTATCGGTATTGGCGATTTCTCTTGAAACACCATCTCAAAGTTTTGGGTAAGAGGGATGTTGGATAAGAGAGGGGAAAATTTCCCGAAGTAGGAGTCGTAGGAATAATTTCCTAGCACAGGGAAATCTATCGATGAGGGTTCATTCAAGGTTTCTAGGTCAGTGACAATTTGCTTCAGATACCTTTCCCTATCTATCCTGATCATATTTTTGTATCCCATTAGTGGTAGCCAAAGGTGTGCCTAGTCTGTATTGAAGTATCTGTTTAGCTTCTCAGACCAATCTCTACTTAGTAACAACCCATAGGCCTCTGGAATATCTACTACAATGATGTCAATCAGTTGCACAAACTTGGGATGTGTCGCTATTCTGATCATTACATCTTTAAGTACCCCCATGAACTTGACCTGGGTTCTGTCTAGTTGTATGACATGTTTATCTCTCTTGAGAGGAACGACATTTAATTTTTTGCAAATAGGCAAGGGCATAATGTTGGAAGATGCTCCAAAATCTTGTTGAGTCTCCATTTTGACACTTATAATGCCCTATCTCACCTTGTATCCGGGCCCTTTTTTCCTATGTTATAAGCCTATACTTGACTATTTCCTCCAAAAGCATACCTAATGACCTCTTTCATGTACACAAGAGGTAACTTATGATTAAAGCATGTTTTGCTTAACTTTCTTGAGTTAATTCGATTAAAGTGTTTTATTTTGTATAATCCTAATGGTTTGACTCACGAGAAGCCTATTATGGTGCCTTAGCATTCCGGTACTTCAAGTCATCGTGCAATCTGGTACTAAGTCTATTCCAGTACCCGAGGCAGTTTTGATCCAGTACTATCTACTCCACATCCATTCCAGTACCAATTCATGCGCTATTCTGGTACTGTCTGCTCTGCATCCATTCCGGTAATCAGATTCACGACTGTGTGTATTCCGGTACCAAAACCTCTATTTCCAGAATGCACCAGTTGGACCAATATGATGATGAAGGTTTCAATAAGGTAGTTGGACCGAAGCTTCCAAATCAATTTTCCAGATTACGATGGACTCCATCACTCATGCACTTCGTGTCATGAGAGGATGGAGTCGATCCCTAGAGATTTGATGTAAATACCAATTGTAATATTTTTAAAATTGTTTAATGCTTATCCATATATATTGATAGTATCGGCTTACCTTCTTTATAAGGGATGTTGTATAGACTACAGTGTGTGTGGATAATAAGGAATGTAACAAAGTAGTTTGTTAGAACCAGATGATACATATCATATCTATGTATGAGGTGAAGAACTATTGATCCAATTTACCAGTTGAAGTAATGAAAAAGATCTACTATGCAAATTCCTGAGTATGAGTAAAACATTTTAGTCTGTTATTTTCTTAAGAGGTTCCTTGTTGGTTCGGCAAGGGCCCACCGCCCCAACCAAGGTAAACCTCCCTATATATGCTTTGTGTGATTGTGTGAGTGTTTTACAGTAGTGTGTTGTCAATGATTTTTTAATCCATTTAAAGAGTTCAACATTAAGTTATTTGTTTCTGAATTGGTGTGAACAATCAGGTGCTAGACCAAATAGATATTTCCTTCTCAAATATTGGATATTGCCATTTAATTGTTTGAAGTGTGGGATTGGTTAAGCAAATGATATTTTGAGTTTATGATTGCATTAGTTTTGGTACATCAAGGAACCAACAGACTTTATATCTCATCTTCATGTTCCATAATGAAGTCTCTCAGTTGTGATGATTGTTCCTTGTACTGATTTGTTTGAATTGAACAAAGTTGGAATTGATTTCGATTTCAAGAGTGATTGGAGTTGACTGTTAATTACTGTTTTCATTGCTACATGAAACAAGCTTCTTAAGTTCATCTCTCTAATTCATAATCCTGGAATGAACAAACTTGTTCCTTAAGATAGAACCTTTTTGATTGTTTGTTTGTTTGAGAAGTTTCATTATCAGTTTTCTCTTCTAAGTTCAAAGGTGTTTGAAGTATTCAGAAATTTTAGAAACAAAGTTTTATGTTATTAATTATTTCCTATATACAACAGACATAGGTAGGTTACATGTTCTCGACACATATAGTGTAACAACTCTTTTGATTACGAATCCCAAATTGACATACAAATGAGTGTAAGATATACATTGAACATATTTATACACCAACATTTTGGCACCATTGCCGTGGAGTTTTAAATGGTAATAGGTAGCATTTTGAGTTTTGATTGGTTTGATGAAATTTGGATTGGATTTAAGGACAATCTGAGGGCGGAGAGAAGATGGTAAGATGAGAGGTAAGAACCTGGGAATCCACTTTGGTGGGGTTGCTCCAAAGTTAGGTTTTCCTCTTACCTTTGATAATTAGGAATTTGCATTTTCTTACTGGAATTTCTTTTATGAGTAGGTATAGGGATAATAAAGGTAGATTTATTTCTCCCAAAATTTTAGAAAAGCCCGAAAAACAAACAACAAACCCCCCGCCCCCCACACTAATTCATCTAAAATTCGTGCAGGAAAAATTCTCAGAGGAGAGAGCTCAAAGGTAGCAATTGAAACAATAGCAAAGGGCACTAAATCTGAAGCCACTATTCAGATTGAAAGCATAAGAAAACAAGAAAAATGGGAAGCACTGGCGACCCCATCAAAAGGAGAAGCTGGAAAAGAAATAGAGGTAGTAATAGAGGAGGCTACATCTATCATTGGAAAGCCACACAAAACCTTGGAACAACTAGAGATACCAAATAACCCAGTGGTCGAACCATCACTTAGTGGAGAGACATCACCACCCCCGTATAGGTTGTTTGGAGATATGGCAAAAGAAGAGGGAAATGAAGATAATGAAACAAAGACATTTGGATTCCCCATACTGGATATCTCCAGAGACTTTGCTATGAAGAACATCCCATTGTCCTCACTGCCTTAGTTCCATGGTATGTCAATAGAAGACCCTGACTCATTTTTGTTTGAATTTGATATACTATGTAGGAGTTATAATTACACTGATAATGCTAAAAAATTAAAACTTTTCCCAGCTACACTAAAAGATTTAGCACTAAGGTGGTTTATGAGCCTAGGAGAACACATTATTTTGTCTTGGGATGGTATGAAGGATACCTTCCTCCAGAAATACCAATATTACTGCAGACCTAGGGATGCTAGGAATGACATATTCAAAATGCAGCAATTTGAAGAAGAAAGCTTGGAAGATTACCTAGAGAGGTTCCTATACAACTACCAAAAGACTAAGAAATTTTCCTTAGACACAACTACAGTTAGGAATATCTTTATAAAGGGTGTGAGGGATGATTGCATTGAAGTACTAAACCTCATGAGTTCTGGAGATGTGTACCAAAATCCATTTGTAGATATATCAGATTATTGTACAAGATACTCCTGCAATCAAGCCAAAACTGAATTGTTAAACCCACATCATGAGGTGTCACTAGGATTGAACTGGGAAATCTATTAGAAAAATTCAAAACAGATATCCTAAACACCATCAGTTCCCAACTTGATACTATGAAAATTAAAAGAAAACAAGAGGAAGAAAATACTGCGTTAGCAATTTTTTGTCATAGGTGTATAAAAAAGCACCCTGAAAAGGAATGCCCCCTTAATGTTATTGAAATTTGTGGTCTCTGTACATAGGATCATCCTACTAACGAGTGCCATTATTTACCTAGACTTAAGGCCATATTCAAGGGAGGAGGAGAATCTGAACATCCTACCCTCCTTAGAGACCACAGAGACAACAAAACCCCAATATGTTTGCAGACCCAACTACTCAGTACCCAAAACAACAATGGGTACCTCCCATGTGTTATCCTCAATGGTCACCACAACAGCCACAAACCCAACCTTGGCAACAAGGATGGAGAGTACCTGCATATGGGAATGTTCCCTTTCAACCATCAAATTTTCCCACCTATCCACAATACCCTTCGAATATTTCCCAACTGCTCCTAGGATTTAATCCTCCTGCTCTTCTTTCACCTCCACAGTTGCAGCAACAACTTGCACTACCTATGAATCCAAATATGCAAAAACAAATGCAAGTTTCACCTATTCAAAACCCTCCTTGGCCTACCCCTATTCATGCACAACCTATCCCTAATCCAAATAACAGGCCAACACAACCTGTACAAAACCTTGAAGTACAAACCTTCCCCACTTATGTAATAAATCCAAATCCATTTAATGGAATTGAATTAAGATCAGGGAGGGTTGTAAATAAAACAAATCCTACTGTGGTTATCCAAGAAGAACAAGTACATAATCACACAAATCAAGAATAATAACAAATAGATATTCAAATAGTTCAAAGAGAAGAACAAATGACTAATCCATTAAATGAAGAAAGAAACACCCCTTTACAATAAGAACCTCCTTCTCCCAACTCCCATGCAACATAAATACCTCAGAAAAAAAATCCTCCTTATCTAGAAAGGTTACTTGTAAAGAAATCTGAGGAACCTCTAGGACATAATCTAGAGACCGAACTTAGAAATATATGTGTGAAGATCCCACTACTACAAGCCATCAAGGATATACCTATTTATGCCAAAATTTTAAGGGACCTTTGCATTAAAAATCCAGAGAGGAAGAGGAAGGAGCCTTCTGTCATACATGTGGTGGGGTAGTTGTCAGAGTTTATAAGAGAAATGCCATCCAAGTATAGTGATCTAGGGAACCCAGTGGTAACCATAGAAATTAATGGTGTTTCTTTACCTAACACACTGATTTATCTAGGGGAATCAATAAATGTGATATCAGTAAACACTATGAAAACACTGTAACTAGATCACCTAAGACCAACACAAACTTTGTTGGAGCTAGCAGACAAATCAATCATCACCCCATCAGGAAGTTTAGATGATATAACAATTACTTTGGCCTCTTGGGAATACCCTATGGATTTATTAGTGATTCATCCCAAATCCTCCAAACTAGGACACCCAGTAGTACTCGACTGACCTTGGTTGGCCACTGCTAATGCATTTATTAGTTGTCGATCTGGAGAGATGACAATTTCCAATGGCACTCAAAGTCAAAAACTTATCCTTTTTCCCCCCGCCCAACCATCCACTAAAGTTCCTCTCTGGTTGGAGAATCCCTATGGGGAGGAGGACTGCACTCAGCCCTTGTTGACACTCAAACAAGTAAAAGGAGTACAAGAGAAAACTGAAGAACAAATTTTAAGTCTATTCTTGCTTGATTCAGCATGCATTGAATATCCTCAATATTTCCCTAACTACAGGCATATCTTTAGCCCCAAATTTCAAGAAATTTGGCACCCTTCCACTTCTACAGTAGCCACCGTTTAAAAAATAGATGAAGGGAAAGACTCAGTTGTTCAAGATTTTGAAATCAGTCCTGGAAAGTCCTTGTATATCAATTCTAGCTTAGAAACAAATCAACAACAGAAGTTGATACAAATGATTCAAGGGCAATCTGATTCTTTTGCATGGGATTACTCTGACATGAAAGGGATCCACCCAGAAACCTATATGCATCATATTTACACTAATGATTAGATCAGACCTGTTAGGAAGCCCCAAAGAAGAATGAATCCAGCCTTGAAAGATATAGTGAAAGAAGAACTCCAGAAACTCCTGCAAGCCAATTTTATTTATCCTATATCAGATAGCAAGTGGGTCTCCCCATTAGTTATTGTACCTAATAAAATGGGAAATGGAGGATTAGTGTGGTCTTTCGAGAATTAAACAAGGCTACCTATAGAGACTACTTTCCCTTGCCTTTCATAGATCAGGTCTTAGACACTTTGTCTAGGAAGAGGTATTTTTCTTTCTTGGATGGGTTTAGTGGTTACAATCAAATACAAATTTCACCTGAAGATCAGGATAAGACCACATTTACCTACCCCTGGGGGACCTATTCCTATATGGTTCTTCCTTTTGGTTTATGTAATGCCCCTACTACCTTTCAAAGGGATGTCTTGGCTATTTTCTCTGATTTGACCCATGACTGTGTGGAAGTCTACATGGATGACTTCACGGTGTATAGGGATGATTTCCAACAGGCATTAGATAATTTGGAGAAAGTACTGGTTAGGTGTAAAGAGACCAACCTTTTACTCAGCCATGAAAAATCTAGAATGTTGCTCACTGAAGGAATTGTTCTAGGTCACCACATCTCTGGTATAGGAATAAGAGTAGACCCTGCTAAGATTGACATTATTTCCCAAATCAAGATCCCTAACTCACAAAAGGAAAAGTTTCTTAGGGCATGCTGGTTATTATAGGAGGTTCATTCAAAACTTTAAAAACCTAGATTACCCCCTATTCAAATTGTTGACAAAAGATGTTGAATTTTGTTGGAATGAACAATGCCAAATCTCCTTTATAATCTTAAAAACAAAGTTTTCAAGTGCCCCTGTTTTGAGAGGACCAAACTGGTCTCTTCCTTTCCATATTTTCACAGATGCCTCAGATACCTCTTTGGGAGCTGTCTTAGGACAAAGGGAAGGACAAATTCCTTGTGCTATATACTTTGTCAGCAAGAATCTCTCACCTGCTGAAGTAAACTACATTGTCACGGAAAAATAATTTTTGTTAGTAGTACATGCCATCAACAAGTTTAGACACTATATAATAGGATACAAAGTTTTTGTGCACACTGACCATTCAACTATCAGATTTTTAATGAACAAGCCTGTTACATATGCTAGAGTGACTAGATGGTTGTTATTACTACAAGAATTCAATATCACTATCATTGATAGGCCTGGAAGAGATAATTTGGTTGCTGATTTCTTGTCTAGACTTATTCATACAGGTGACAGTATTCCAGTAGATGATGATTTTCCAGATGAGAATCTATTTGCTATTTCTACTTACACCCCTTGGTATGTAGACGTAGCCAACTATATCATAACCGAAAAGCTACCTCAAAGTATGTCCTCTCGAGAGAAACAAAGAATTATTCAGCTAAGTGCCAATTATATGTGGCATGATGATTGCTTATACCGAACTGGACCTGATTTGGTAATCATAAGATGTGTTCGGGAGGATGAGATGAGGGATATCTTCAGAGCTTGTCATGATGGCCCATGTCGAGGCCATTTTGTTGAAAAAAGGACAACATACAAGATTCTACAGTCTGGCTATTATTGGCCAACCATTCTCAAAGATGCAAAGAAATATGTAGCCAGCTGCGATGATTGCCAAAGAATGGGAAAACCTACTACAGTTGATGAAATGCCTCTCCAATCCCAAGTAGTGATCGAACCCTTTGAAAAATGGGCTTTATATTTTGTAGGACCTATCAACCCCATGTTCTGCAGGAAAAAGTACATCTTAGTTTGCACAGATTATGTAACAAAATGGGTAGAAGCCAAGGCTTTGTATTCAACCAATGAAAAATCTGTTGTAGACTTTCTCTTTGAGGAAATTTTTACTTGTTTCGATGTACCTAGGGAAATAGTCAGTGACCAAGGAACACAATTAACCTCAAATTTGGTCAAGGCTCCTACTAAATAGTATAGGATCAAACACATAAAATATTTTCCCTATCACCCCCAAGCAAATGGCCAAGTAGAATCGACCAACAAAGTGATAGAGGCTATCCTCACTAAGACTATTCAATTGCATCACAAAGACTAGGCTGATAGGTTGCCTGAGGCCTTGTGGGCCTATAGGACAACTTGGAGAAATACAACAAGCCATACACCTTATGAGTTGGTGTATGGGAAGCAGGTACTACTTGTTATTGGATAAATTGGTGAATGCGGACATAAATTAATATCCTTAGATCCACCTGGATCTAGAACAAAATGAGACGAAACATGACACTTTCCCTAAGCTGAAACCATTGAGTTTACTACCAAAGAAGGAATAGATGACATACCATATGAATCGCTTCCTTATATCTTTGTTGGCCTTGCTTCACTCCAGTTCTCTTGTGAAATCAGATCTACAATGACACAAACCAACCAAAGTGAAAGAAGCAATAGTAGAATTCAATGACAACCTAAACATGTGATCAAGGAGTCATGTAATAAAATACTAATAATTTTATGGGAAAGGAAAATGCCACCGTATTATATTAATGAAAAGTGGAAGATACAACCAAATTGCCTTGATGTCATAAGTTCCCTTTTAGTGGTCCTTCGTTCCAACACACACATACACTTGCTCTGAAATTTGCATGAAGATGATCCACAAAAGCTTGGTGGAAAAATGGAGGCCTCAAGAATCACTTGAAATAGGATTCTTCACAGAGTCTTTAGCCTATTCTTTCATCAATTATCTTCTTAATCTTGCTTAACCTTTTCCATGAGAAACCCATGATTATATAGGAGAAGGTGAAGTGGTTAGATGGATGAGGATGATCCCACCAAATCAGAGAAACTAGTAAGATCACAACCATACGGACGCCACCTCACATTCTAGAAGATTCTCCTTCTAGAAACTTCGTGAACCTCTTTCTTCTTTTATCTTTCAAATGTCGCCGCACCCTACCTATATAGTAGCCTGCGGAAACCCCGTGGACCAGCTATATAGCATCCTGTGGAAATCAAGGATTTCCGCACTGTGTAATACTTGTAGCTTGTGTCGTCCTTCTAAAAATAAGTCTTGTAGAGGAAGAAAGTAGTTTCTTTTCTCAGGGAAAAGATCATTTTGAGAGCCTGAACACATGCTTGCAAAATCATCACCAAGGTGACCAAAATAATGTGTAACAGAATGCCCCCCAAAGTATGAGGCTGGAACTCATGATATCCGAAATACTTTGTAAAAATGAGTGTGTGTTGTCAGGAACAAGGAACGCACCAATTGGGAACCTGCAAACAATCAAGCATCTGCACAATATTATACCATGTCTGAGGTAGGCATTACCATGTTCATACTACAAGTGATTGAAGTCATAAGTGTAAGTCATGGCCACCAAATATACACTATGGATCCATGTCATCAAGATTCTACATAGCCACTAGGAATACACTGTGGATCTATGTATTAGAAGATTCATATGCAGACATAGCCATGATACATACAAAGTGGATCTATGTGTCAATACAAATCATAAATAGTCCATCGCAACCTGAACTAAGAATAATGAGATCCAGGGTCTTCAATCCCATTGTCCGTTAGTACGAATCTAGCCATTTGATTATAGGTGCTGGAGTTGAACATGGTAGAAACCACTTGATTACTGGTCCTTAATGAAAACTATTAACAAGTGCGAGAGAAATCACCATTGATATCAATGACTCTCAAGGTACGCTAGTACAATCCAGCGAATGTGAATAATTGAACTGAAGTCGAACACTTGATGGAATCTCCTGATCAGGGACCAATGATGTGAATCCATTGTCGAAAGCAAAGAAACCTACCATTAAGGCATACAGGCTCCAAGGTACTAATTGATTTCTAAGTCTTATTCCTGGATAATGAGTTGAAGTCGATAGGAAAAGACCCATCACAGGAGGGCCTTGATGTATCCCCCATCAATGACATGAAATAAGTAACAGATTTAGGGTAGAGAAAAGTACAAATATGATTTGAAACTAACAGAGGGAAGGCCGACATGGTAGGAATTGACAACTGCAGATGGTCGACTCAAAAGAGGGCTTGGTTGGACTTATATTGAACATATGAATGACACGACACTGATCTTGGCAACATTGACTCAAATACGACCCAAGATATAAACTTGCAGAAAGTTAGACGAGAGACAAATGGATTTCCTAACCCGGATTCAAATGATGAAGGGGGGTGTCATGTTCAAGAGCGACGCTTACTGCCACTAACACAAATATTGAGACACATCCCTTTCCCAAAATATCCCCCACCATTTATGGCGAGTACCTCTTTATTTTTACACAAGCTTGAGGAGGATAACATATGCTTGTTAATGTAAGCTCATCCTTCGGACGAGTCCCTCAAAGTATGTTTAACGAACCCTAAGAAGGAGTGGTTCGGTCCCATGTGGGTCTTTCGATGTTTGTTTAACGAGTCCAAAGATAGAAAACTTGGGGGTTTTTCATATTTTGAGAGTCTGAAGAACACTTAAAGAAAAATCTCCCAGTTCCTTTTTTGTAAAATAGTTCGATAGGACCGAAAAAGTGATAAACTATCACCCATCAAATGTTTTCTTCAAATACTTTTACGAGCGTGAAAAGAACAAGATCGCTTGGCAATCTTTTTGTTTTTATGGAGTGTCAAAAGAGCTTAAATGATACTCCATGGATTTCTCTTTTCGTGTTACTATGAAAAGTATGAAATAATGAAAAAAGTATACTCGGTTGCATTCTCATTGATTTTCGAGCACAAGAACGAACAAAGACTGAGCTCGAGGTTTTTTTCTAAAAAACCCTAAAAAGTAATCATATACGTGATGAAAAGAAAGTAAATCAGAAAAACATCCATACTCCATTGATCAGGACCCTAGTCTTGCCATATGCGGGGACCAAAACACTCACGAGACCATTAGACTTGTACGTTTTTGATAAAACGCATTTAAATAATATAAAATATTTCTAGAAAAAGTAAAAAGTGAAATAAATAAGGGTAAAACCTCTTTTTACCAATTCATTTGCATTTGGTCAAAAACTTGTCTAAAAACCCCATTTTTACCTCATACCTCGGCTGTCGAGTGCGAGGAGCACAAGTGATCATTCATCAAATGGTTTTCACCAAAACAGTAAGCTCTTCATCCTCTTCTTTTTCAATGGATTAAAATTCATTTATTTTGGTTAAAATATAGCTTTTGGATGAATTTTTGGGCCGATAGGCACGCGTTGGGGCCGTCGCAAGTGACCAATATCAAGGCCTGCAGAAATCAATGATTTTCGTAGGTGCCCTGTGGCTCACCCGCAGAAACCTCGCGCTGTGTAAAAGCTTCAACTGCAGTGGCTGAAAACCCAAAAATTATGCATGCGTTTTCCCAAAAAAGAATTTTAAAATCAACGATTGAAGATGCTAATTTCCTTTCCTCATCTCCATGTAGGTATTTGATTGCCAAAATGTTGGAGTGGAGAGAACGAGAACATGAGGATGATGATTTTATGGCTTTGAATGATCTAGGCACCATAAATGCCCTTCGACAGTGCAGACTACTGAAGTTCTTCAAAATCCAGGGCATGAGAGCCCAACAGAGGTTACTATAGTACCTAGTTCACATGTGGGATGTAGACTAGCAGGTGTTCCATGTGGGTGCCCATGTTCTATCATTAGATATTGAAGATATCTGTTTCTTGACGGAATTATCTTGTTGTGGAGCACATGTGACCTTAACAGGGGGTTGGGGTGGAGGCCTTCCAATGAGAGAGTACATTCGTCGCTACTGCGAACCCGAGGCCAAGAGACGCAAAGGAAAGGTAGCCATTAGAGGCATTCAAGATTTGACTCTCCGAAGTATTATTTTCACCATTTCACGGATGGAGGGGAGTGCATCTCCGCACATGGATCTTCAGAGCTATTTTCAGTATGTCATGGAATGCACAGAACCTCGGGTGTTCAATTGGTGTGATAGTGTTCTTCGCAGCATGAAGACACAACTCACCAAAAGAAAGAATGGAGACCTGAATCAATTTGGGTATGGATCCATTTTGGTGTCTTTCTTCCTAGAAAGAGTCCCTCATTTACGGATACAGGTAGAATGGGGAATACAAGCCCCACGAGACCCAAGAATGAAGAGGTGGTGCGACCTCATGGCTCAGCATGTAGCAAGCCCTATTATCAAATAAAATGATGCACTTTTTGATTGTTTGAGGCCTCAAATCTTGATGATCGATGATTACGTGTATACCAGTCTGGACTTTCAAGGCGACCCTGACTTGGTTCTACCCGAGGGCTTTCAGTGGGGAAACATAGGTAAGAAAAACATTTTGTTTTTATGATGTTTTTGTGAATTTTTAAAATATAAGATGTTTTTATGTTTTAAATCCAATGACTAATCAAAACTTTTGACCATGAAGATGCAGGGCCACACCGACCTCCGGGCACATCCCCCATCTAGAGCCGAGGGGAAGCAGTTGTAGTAGCAGGATGGGATGTTGATGATTACAAAGAAGTCGAGCAGAATCTAGAGGGTTTGATAGCAGACATCTTGGACATCTCGATCAACGAGATCCTGAGGCATTATCAGCACCACACCATAGGCGTGTCTGGTTCACTTAGCCGACTACTTCGTAGGGTGGCACGGGCAATAGTATGCTACCGTGAGAAGCACCCATGAAGCTACATTGTAGAAGCCGTGGGCTTCATATTTTGATATTTTGGTCTTTGGACGGAGGACACCTTTTTGTAAAAAACATTTTTATCGTTATATCTATATATATATATACATGAGGCTTCTATCGAATTACTTTGCTTTATATACAACATGTGATGTGTGACTGGATTTATAAATGTCTCAGATGTCTGTCTAACACATAATTAGCTAATGCATCAGTTAATGTATTTAGACATCTAGGAATGTGTTGATACTCAATATAATCAAAATAATGTTCCAAGAGGCGAATTCGTAGATATACCTGTAACAAAGTAGGACTTTGGATAGCATAGACATTACTTAACTGTAGTACTACTAGCTGCGAATCAAGTCGTACAACCAGGTGATGAATCCCAAGTGAAATAGCATCGGTCAATAATTTGATGACTGTGCTATATTCTGCAATATTATTGGTTGCACGACCGAGGAAAACACCGTGTAGACTGATAAGTTTGTTTGTAGGTGCGTAGATTGCCCAAGCAGAAAAATCTAGGTTTTGAGTACTACGACTAGCGCCATCGACGAAGCCAATGTGGGGTAGAGAATACTCCGACATCTGGAAACCAAGCACAATGCAAGGTAAGTGGTCGAGGGTGGAAACCAAATAACGTAAAAGCACACAAAAAGTATGATACAGTAAAAATACAAGCACTCATGAAAAGATATCCTAAGCATAGTACTTCTTCAAGTAAAGCCCATTTTTGGGTTCACTCAAAGGAATGCCATCATAATCTACTAACTCGTAGGCTCCCTTCTCCAACACTCATTTAATAATATAAGGGCCTCGCCACATAGCCTCGAATTTTCCAACCCCTAGCAAATCACAATCTTGTTCATAGAGGAGAACTAGATCACTTTCAGAGAAAACACGTGGCTTGTCATGCTTGTCGTACTGGGCTTTGACACATTTTTTCTAGGTTTCAATAACTAGGGTGGCATCACGACGGGTTTCATATAATTACATAAGATACAATAGACGTTCTTCCTTGGTAGAGGTGTTTGGGAGAATTTCAACGACTAGTTTCAATGATGGTATCTCACATTCAATCAACAGAACAACTTCGATACCATACACTAATTGGAACGGTGTAAAACTCGTGGCAGACTTCACGGATGTTCGATAGGCCCATAATTCTGAAAACAACATCGTGTGCCAACTTGTCTTGTGAATTCCTATAATCCGTCGAAGCATGGTAATAAGAACTTTGTTTGTCGTTTCAACTTGGCCATTGGCCTATAGATAGTAGGGGGTTGAGTTTTCATGCCAAAGACCCAAATTTTCGGTAAGCTTAGACATCACGAAGTTTCAAAAAAGGCTACCGTGATCAGTGACAATAGCTTGTGGGATTCCAAATCGTGTGATGATATGATTGAATATGAATAGGGCTGCAGTTTTTCTGGTATTGTCGAATGTAGTCATTGCCTCGGCCCATTTCATGAAATAATCCATGGCTACAATAATGTATCCATGTCCCCCAGCCGAGTGAGGGTTACATGTCATGAAATCGATACCCCATTTAGCAAAAGGTCCAATGAAAACTACAGGGTGTAAGGGAGTGGGGTGAGATCTGATCTTGTGATTGTATGTTTGACAAGCATGGAACTTCTAGACGATAATTATATAGTCTTTAAATAAATAAGGCTAGAAGTACCCTACTCATAAGATCTTTTGGGCAGTGGCATACCCAGACACATGGCCACCACATGCTCCAGAGTGGTAGTCATTCAAAGATTTCTCAGCCTCATCAAAGGTGAGACAATGTCAGAATATAGAGTCAACACCACGACGATAGAGAGTGTCACCGAGAATGATGTATTGACAGGCTTGATACCATATGCGATGACGGTCTGAACTAGAGAGGTCGGGCTGGAAAGTTTGAGTCTGGAGATAAATGATGATATCTCCATACCAAGCATCATCAGAACTGATCAAAAAAAGGGATTTGTCCGGGAGGGAATCCTCTGCCACATTTTCTGTCTCAGCGGAGGGAAGGTCACATATCAGTTCGGCAAAAACCAGTGACTTCTTCAACTTAACACGTTCAAACTCTAAGTCAAACTCTTGGAGGATGACAATCCATTTGGAGTACTTTCCCCCTAGAAATTGGCATGTAAGGATATGTTGCATAGGGTTGCAAGAAGAAATGACGGTGGTTTTGCGTAATAGGATATAGTGACGAAAACGTTGGACAATTTGAACAGTTGTCAAGGCCAGTTTTTCCACATGTAAATATTTGGCTTCGGTAGTCGTGAGACTCCGAATAAAATAATAGATTACATGTTTGTCGTGCGAATCATCTTCTTGGACTAAAACCATGGCAATGGTAGAGTCCGAAGCAGTGAGGTAAAGGAAATAGTCTCGACTGTAATTCTGTGGGAAAAGTAGTGGTGTTCATGTTAGGGAAAGTTTCAAAGATTCGAAGGCTTTGTTGGCAGTTTAGTCCCATACGAACGCAGAACCTTTCTTCAAAAGTTGAGTAAACCCTAGCGTTAAATGAACGTAATTTGGTATGAATCGACGTAAAATGTTTGCCTTCCCTTGCAAACTTTGGAGCTGGTGAAGTGTAGAAGGAGGAAGTATATTAAGGATGGCCTCAACCTTCAACGGATCCACCCTAATGCCATGAAGTGACACAATAAAACCTATAATTCGGTTAGACTCCACACAAAAAACGCATTTGTGTGGGTTTAAACATATATGGTAGTAACGACAGTGAAGGAAAATGGCTCGGAGATGGGTTGGGTGGTCTTGGCGACATATGGAATGCGTTGGTATATCATCGAGATACGGTTGTACAATGTGCTTAATATCGTGAAAAGCATAAGACATGGAACGTTGAAAATTCACGCCAATGTTCTTCAAACCAAAAGGAATTTTTCGGTAGGCGAAATTACCCCAAGGACGGATGAAAGCAATTTTATGTTGATCTGGTTATAGCCAGAGAAACTGTCCATTAATGAGAAGATTTCACTCCCGGTGCAATCGTTGATGATATGGTCAACAAAGGGGGTTGGAAAGTTGTCCTTGGGACAAGATTTATTAATATCCCTATAATCAACACATACACTGATCGTGCCTTCTTTTTTATTGATCGGAACGAGATTGGATACCCAATCAATTAAAGCCACAGGATAAATAAAGCCAGCATTAAGATGTTTTTCAACTTCGAGCTTGATGGCGATGGATTTACGAGGGTGGACTAGGTGAAGTCTCTGCTGAACGAGTTTAGTGTTTGGATAAGTCTTAATTTCGTGTACAACTATATCGGGGTCAATACCCGGCATCTCTTCGTAGCTCCAAGCGAAAATGTCACAGAATTCTTGAAAAATAGCTTTATAAGTGACTATTTCATCATTGGAACAAGCAGCTCTGATATGAACATTTTTTACAACTCCAGGTTTAATGGATATGTCAAGAGGAATAGTGGGTGAAATATTACTCAAGTTCCCTTCATAAATCACATTGTGGGTTGACTCGGGAACAGAGGAAATGACAACAATGGTCAACGAAGTCGAAATTCATTGGTAACTCTCTATGGTGTGTTGTTTGAGGAAGAGAATGGAACGATGATTCCCATCGTCCCATGGGGTGTCTTCCATGGACATAACTGACATAATCATCTCATCCGTAGGAAAAATGACTGGAAATGGATCAGGAGATGAATCACCAAGAGAGGGGGTAGAAGGGGTTGCTGATTGAATGGTTTTATAAGCCGATTCAAACGGACTCAAAGAAATTTGTTCGCCATAGTGAAAATAATCACCAGGGTTGGGTACTATCCACGGGTCATGAGATGCAAGGGTTTCACGGACAGAGGTAGAAATCATGTTGATTGAGGCAACAAAAGGTGGTGGAATGTCAAGCGGTGGGATTAGGAATGTACCCATCAAAGTAGAATCTTTAAGAAGACCCACACCAACATTCTCATACCCGGGAGGTGTCTTAGCGATGAAAGGTACGTTGCTAGTATGAGAATCGTATTAAAAAAGGCCAGTTTTTCGACAGTAACCACCTTTCCTTGGTGTGGGAAACATAACACACGGAAAAGTGTGGACACAACTGCACGCATGGAATCAATCCAGCTACGGCCAAGAAAGAGGTTGTAATTGAGAGGTGCATCAAAGACTTTGACCTCGACGTTGACCATTTTTCCTTCCAAAGTAATAGGCAACGAGGGAAGAACACCGTAGGGTTTAAAACCAGAGCCATTGAAGGCCTTGAGTGTGTTGTGTGACTCAATGAGAGGAGGAGAGCCAATGGTTTTCCAACAGGTAATAGACATGACGCACATCGAGGTGCCCTCGTCAATAACGGTTCTACAGATATTCTTGTTCTCTACAACGACTTGTATCTGAAACGCTAGTTAAGGAGGTAGCCTTGGAATGTGATATTCCAGGTCAAATTTTATCAAGTTTGTATCCGTGGGGTCAATTCCACCAATAGCCTTTAACAGATCCTTCTGTTGCGTGGGGAAACTTTGAAGGACTTCAAGAGACGACATCGCAGAGGGTGCATGCGCAAGATCTTCTACAATACTATAGTTTTGAGCGGCACGTGCATGAGGATTGAAGGAAGACTTTCGAGCAACGCCCTTTGGAGGAGGACGGAGGATTGTATCGAGGTTCGGTCGTTCAAGATGAAGAGAACTATTGGGAGGTGAAGTCAAGGGAGTTGGTTGTACCAGCGGAGGTGGTATATCATCAACCTTCTCCTTTGAGGGAGAATAATCTTTGGCCCGAGTAGCGATGGAAATATCGTTCTTTTTTGAATCACCGGTACACATGAGGACATAGGAAGTGGTGGAGGGAGAGGCTTGGTCATGAATGACCAATTGGGCCTGCTATTAAGAAGGGAAAGGTTGTGACAAAATAGTGGGTGTGGGAGGTTTCGCAGTCCCTTGAAGGAACTTAGTCACCTCATCACGTCTTGGACAATCTTTCATGTAGTGATCATTACCACAGATGAGGCAAGGATATCTCGGTTTACACTTATCCTTATCATCAACAGGTAGTGTTTCGGCTTTGTTAGATTGTTGATTATTTTTATCCTCCTTATTCCTCCCCTTTCCTTTCTTGGATATATTTCTTTCCAGCGGGGGTAGATTGAACAAAGTTCACATCAGAAGTTTTGTCGGTGGAAGGAGTGGGAGACGGAGCATTTTTTACATTAGAAGCAGTAGATTTGGGATTGGTGTGAGTGGCCAACGTAGATTTAGCGTTAGCATGGAAAGTGGCAATCACATCATCGAAAACATGAGAAGCTACTGATATTGTTGAGGTGGCGGTGGTAGAAGGACGAGGAGAATCAGGGAGTAAGTCATAAAGAGTGCCCGTTTGCAAATAAACAAGATATAAGTACTGAGCGCGACTAATCGCCTGTTCTTTAGTGACAACTCCACCCATGGCAATGTCATGAGAGATTTTATTCGTGAATGATTTGGTGAACCATTCTTCCAATAACTGATCGAGAAGGTCGAGTTTGATCAAACGTCGTTGTCTTCTCCACTCATGGATGTGATCGGAAATATGAGTGGCCGAATTTTGCTTGAAGGAACTCAAAATCTCGGTTCCTGTTTCATAGCACATTGGAAGTTGGTAATGTGTGAGGAAAGCCATGGCTAGGGTGTTAAAGTCAGTGGATAAGCCCTGTGGTAACTCTATATACCACTTTGCGGTCGAACCCGTAAGAGTTCGTTGGAAGAGTTGTAACTGGATGTAGTCGTCCATCAAAGAGTTGGATGAGCACCAAAGGTGGAAAGTCATGACATGGTTGTTTGGATCTTCTCCTGGTTTACCGTCAAACTTGGGAATGTCAGATGGTAACTTGGCTGGTATAACGGGGAAATGGGGAGAATGGAGGATAGGGTCATTCAAGATTCTAGACAAGTCGGGTAGATCCAAAGTGGCTAAAAAGGGAAAATGTCTATTCACATGGGTGTACTGGTGACTTTGGGGAGGAAGTCCCGTCGATATACCAGTAGGACCATAAGCAGTTTGCATATGATGCGAAGATCCTGACAGATCCAGACGTGGAGGAGGATGCATGTAGCTCATAGGGTTGTACAAGTTGGGGGTGTTCCCTTGGAAAGGGGTACTAGAATGAACGTTTGAACCCCAAATGGGATTGGAAGAACCTGGATATGGCTGGCCGGAGCTGGGGGGTATGTAAGAGCTAACTTGGGGAAATTTCCCCCCAGACGATTGTTGATTTCCCTGGATGAGAAAGTTCCAATATTGGGCTAGCGATCCTGGGATGTTTTTTCCATAAGGTGGGTTATTACTTCCAAGAGGGGGTTGTCCTCCAAGTGAAGATTGTGTTCCAATGTGGGTTTGACCCCCAAATTGAGTTTACCCCCCAGGGTTGAATTGCCCTCCAACGAGAATCTGATAACTAGAAGTGAAAGACTAAGTGGTGCCTCCAATTGGGTTGGAGCCGCTTGGGCTAGATCCTCCAATAAAAGGTGGATAAGACCCTCCAGAGAGGACCTGGGAAGGTGTCGAAACAAAACCAAAAGAAGCATTGTACCCAGGAGGAATAAAAACTCCAGAAGTTTCGGATGGAACCTGGGAAGGAATTGGGATAGAAGTATTCAAAACATTATACCCAGGAGGAAGTGACGGGACAGGTCTAGACGAAAGTGGTGTGCCAATAGGGGCTTGGCTAGGTACCATATTCCCAGTGGGAATAGTCATAGTGTGTGGGACCATCATGGAATGGGCCATCTGAAGAGGAATGGATGAACTAGGACCAGCTGCCTGGGTGTCTGAACCAATGGAAAGATA
This sequence comes from Picea sitchensis, assembly GCA_010110895.2. Lineage (NCBI taxonomy): Eukaryota > Viridiplantae > Streptophyta > Pinopsida > Pinales > Pinaceae > Picea > Picea sitchensis. The sequence continues at coordinate 21,267 of SNQJ01S0035412.1, read as the reverse complement.
GGCAGTTGTACCGAAAAAATGCTCTAGGGGTACCATGGGGGTAGCAGGCATTTTAGGAAACTCAGGAGACTCGGGTACGGCAAATATATTAGCACCTGCCCCTGAGCTGAAAATATTCCTCACCGTGTGGGGTGGGGTTCTAAATATGTCAGTAGTCCAAAAGGGATCTTGGCTGTCAAGGCCCGCGAAAGGTCCGGTTGGTATTCCAGAAGTCTCAACAACAATATCTCCGAATGAATTTAGTCGAAGAATACGTCTCTTGGAACCGTGAGGAAGTCGAAAAGACTCTAGAGAATCAGAAACTCGGAAATGATCTAAAGAGTCAGTTCTTTCCACTTGTGGAGTGGCAGTGTCTTGGATCTCACTTTGTTGAGGAGAGCCCTTCGGTGGATTGGTAGGCAAGGGTAGAGAACCTTTTGGTTCTTCCAGGGGTATTCCTTGCATTCTACATGAGCGACGTGGAGGGTCAATGTTGGCTGAACCAAATATCTTACAAAAAAAACTCTATGGCCAACTATGGAAACAAACAATACTCGCTAATAAAATCTAGGAATCAAACCAAGCAAACAAAACCTTCTTATTTTGAAGTCACTAGTTGGTGATGAAATCCAACGTCGCGAAGTCAAGACAAGAAGGGGCTAGGATAGAGTGGGTGGAAAATTTACGTTGATGACCTGCTTAACGGACTTACACCCTGGTGCAAGCTCCCACACATAATCATGGGTATACCCTCCAAGGAGCCCGAGTGAGTTTGGCCAATGTCGATTCCAGGTACTGTGAAGACTTGACCCTCCACAGTCACCTTGTGTGAAACCTTAAGAATATAGGCTACTAAGGTTACCAAAAACAACAGTGATGCCTGGGGAAACAATCGACAGTCCGATCCATGTGAAAAGGTAGGGTATCTAGCTCGAAATCAACTCAAAAGGCTTCCACTCATCATTGTGGGTATACCCTTCAAGCGGCCCCCATAATACGCACAATCTCTACACCAAGACCAACAAAGCAGGGTGAGTAACTCTGCCAGTCTCAATGCGACCTTAGGTTTGAACCTTGTGTGAGAAGGGCTTCCCAGAACAAAATGTTGCCAATGGATTTGAACACTCCCTAACACAAGATGCTATAGTGTGTTTTATGCTTTGGAGAGTGTGCCTCACAACCTATTCCAAAGCGCTAGCCTAGATAATGTTGGTGTAAAAGACCCTAGAAAATAAAAGTTGCTAAGTAAATTTTATAATTATGCAATGTTTTTATAGGTTGTTGTTTACACAAGAGGAAGATGGAAATGAAACTGATGTTGTATGAGACCTTGACCCAATAGTATGAAAATAGAGATGAATGATGCAATTTTTCGTTCGATGAACTCTATCTATAGTAGGGAGAAGATATATTTCCGGAACACTAATGCTATGAAATGTACTTTCTTTTTCTTTGAATGAACACAATTTCAAACAACCATAAACAATGAAACTTCTCAATTTTTCTCTT
>SNQJ01S0035412.1:0-19769 GCA_010110895.2 Picea sitchensis | reverse complement strand
TGACTTTAAATTCCTCCTTTCTAAAACCAAATCAGGGGTATTACGAAGAAAGGACAAGTAATCAAAGAAAAACGTTACACTCAACAATCACCCAAATCAAACTTTCAATGAAGATAAAAGTAAAAAATGACAAGAAAGTATTTCGTCAAATGCAAATGAAGAATGACTTTCCAGTCAATAAGCAATCCAGAAAACATAATCAATCCAAAATTTTAAAATCCAACCAACAGATTTTCAATCAATCAAGCACTCAGATGCGGGATCAAAGATTATATCCTTGTTGATAAAAATAAAAAAATGAAACTGGAAAAAGACTAAGAGAGGTGTTCAATCTCCGAAAACCAATCGAAAGCAAGCTAAACACTCAGGAAACAGTCAAGAACTAGCATTAAAAGTTCCTCCCATATGATGAATCAAAAACTGGGCATCAACAAGTGACAAGACCCAATCCAAAAAAATTTCACAAACGCCGCCGCGACCTAGCAATAGGTTACAGTGTGGAAATCAACTGTTTCCGCAGGCTAGAAACTAGTAGGGTGCAGAAAGTCCACACTGGGATGAACAGTTAGGGTGTGGAAATCAATATTTTCCGCATGTTGTGTATAGGTTACAGTGCGAAAGTGTTTGCAAACAAAGAAATTTTGGAAAAAGGATGGAAGGTCTAAGGAAACTTTCAGGTCCAGAGAGTCTTGTTGGATCTCCCAGAGCCTCAGAGACTGAAATAGAATGAAAAATATAGGCTAAAAGCAAATGGCCAACAAAAAACCACAAATAAGTCGTATCCCTAGCAGAGTCACCAGTTTTGTTATTGGATAAATTGGTGAATGTGGACATAAACTAATCTCCCTAGATCCACCTGGATCTAGAACAAAACGAGATGGAACATGACGCTTTCCCTAAGTTTCAATCATTGAGTTTACTACCAAATAAGGAATAGATGACATACCTTAGGAATCGCTTCCTTATATCTTTGTTGGCCCTNTAATCTCCCTAGATCCACCTGGATCTAGAACAAAACGAGATGGAACATGACGCTTTCCCTAAGTTTCAATCATTGAGTTTACTACCAAATAAGGAATAGATGACATACCTTAGGAATCGCTTCCTTATATCTTTGTTGGCCCTACTTTTCTCTGGTGCTATTGTGAAATCAGATCTGCAATGACACAAACCAACCAAAGTGAAAGCAACAATAGTAGAATTCAATGACAACCGAAACATGTGATCAAGGAGTCATGTAATAAAATACTAATGATTTTATGGGAAAGGGACATGCCATCATATTATATTAATGAAAAGTGGAAGATACAACCAAATTTCCTTGATGTCATAAGTTCCCTTTTAGTGGTCTTTCGTTCCAACACACACATACACTTGCTCCGAAATTCACATGAAGATGATCCACAAAATCTTGGTGGACAAATGGAGGCCTCAAGCATCACTTGAAACATGATTCTTCACACAGTCTTCAGCCTATTATTTCATCATTTCTCTACTTAATCTTTGTTAACCTTTTCCATGAGAAACCCATGATTATATAGGAGAAGATGAAGTGGTTAAATGGATGAGGATGATCCCACCAAATCAGAGAAACCAGTAAGATCACAACCATATGGATGCCACCTCACATTCTAGAAGATTCTCCTTCTAGAAAATTCATGAACCTATTTCTTCTTTTAGCTTTCAAATGATGCCACACCCTACCTATATAGTAGCCCGTGGAAACCCCGTGGGCCAGCTATATAGCAGCCTGCAGAAATCAAGGATTTATGCACTGTGTAATACTTGCAGCCTATGACGTCCTTCTAAAAATCAGTCTTGTAGAGGAAGAAAGTAGTTTCTTTTCTCAGGAAAAAGATCATTTTGAGAGCCTGAACACATTCTTTCAAAATCATCACCAAAGTGACCAAAATAATGTGTAACACTACTTCCCATAGAGTTTCAGGTAAAAACCTTCAAAATTGTCATGCAATTAGGGATGGATCTGAATGAAGCTAAAAAATAGAGGCTATTACAATCAAATGATATTGATGAGATAAGACATGATGCTCTACAAAGAACCACCCTGATACAAGAGCAAAGGACCAAATGGAATGACAAGTATATCAAAAAGAAGTCCTTTCAGTCAAGTGATTGGCCCCTCCTATATGATAGTAGATTCAAAACTTTTAAGGGTAAATTGTCTACTAGATGGTTGGGGCCCTATGAGGTTGATACAGTTTATGACAATGGTTTAGTAAGGATAAAGACCATTGATGAGAATAAGAATTCCTTTGTCGTAAATGGGCATCGAATGAAGGTTTATCATAAGCCTCTATCAAAAGAGGATTTTGTCAAAAATGTTCTTCAGAGTTCCGAAATGCAACTGGTAAGCAAGAGGGTTTCTCCTCCTGCTGACCTACCACAGTAAGTTCAATTGTATAAATTAATTTAGCTATGTACATAGGTGTGTCATTATATAAAACTTCTCTTTTATTTTTCTGATATAACTAACAAAAACAAAAAAAGAAGTTGGTTGTGTTCCCATGTAGATAAACGAATAAGGAGGGCATTTACCAGATGGAGTCTTCTTTAAGTTTTTCAGACTCTTTAAAATTGAAAACACCGGTGAGAAGGAACTAGCCCGGGCTCGAGAAAAATCCACGGGATAGTATAAAGAGTTTTCTTTAAGTTTTTCAGACTCTTTAAAATTGAAAACACCGGCAAGTAGGAACTGGCTCGGGCTCGAGAAAAATCCACGAGACATTATAAAGAGTTTTCTTTAAGTTTTTCAGACTCTTATAAATTGAAAATACCGGCGAGCATTAACTAATATGGGCTCGATAAAAATCCACAAAAAATTAGTAGTTAGGATTATTATTGTTATTTTTGTAATAGAAAGGAAATGCCAATGGGAGCAGTGATCATCCTAGTTCCAAAAGATGAGGTTTCTATAATCTCAACAACTGGTCATCCAAATTCAAGAATACCCTCCTGTCACAGAATTATTCTTGTGTTATTCCAATGCAAACTTATAATTCCTAAGTGTTGGTATTTGTTCCATATACATGGTTTTTCAGTCGAATCTGATCACAGAACACCAGATGTTTCTACAAGCCACTGCCACCGGGTTCTATGTCAAAAATATCTCAAGCACTAGAATACAATGTTCATCTCTGTGCTTATTCGGTACCAATGATCACCTCCATGTTTATCCGGTACCAATGGTCATTAATGCGCTAAACCATCTCGCTGTGTTTATCCGGTACCGAACCACATCCGGTATTGAAGAAGGGACCCTGCGTTATTCCGGTACTAATTACAACTCCGCACATAGGTGATCCAGTACTCAGGTAATCTCGTACTGAGATGATCCAATACTGGTAAAAATGTGACTGGTAGCTCTAATCACATTTCCAAGTTGCTACTCAATTATTAGTACTAGGACATACAGATTCAACATTTTTTTTCGTTTTATTAAAGAAATTAGACTAAATATGCATTTAAACATATGGTTACTCTCGAATCATGACACACTCCCTCCCATGAACTTTTGTAAAATCCTCGTCCACATTTCCGTATGGAGAAAACGTCCCTATTTCCTGAAATTCTGAGAGTACGAGGTCATTAGGTCTCTCACAGGACCAAACTCATGCCCCCTCTGTCTATCCGGTAGATAAACCTCATAAGCCCATGATTCGCTATCGTGCCATATGAAATGACTCAAGCCACATCTTTAAGCATATCAAATAATGATCCCGATGATGCCAGCCGATTTCACACTCACGAGTCCTGATCATAATGACCACATCCCTTGTCATCATTTAACACTCCCGTAAATATTGTCTGACACCAATTTTCCCACGAGTCTGTAAGTCGTTAGTGGATTCGACCTGCCTTACCATATCATCATGAGTGTCGATGTGACCATTGTAAACCAAATTTCCATTTATAAACGCTCCTCTGGATGGCTCTGCCATCCAGATGAGCATTATTTATCATTTCTGTCACACCACCTGTAGACACACTGTGATCCCGTGCCTTTGTATTCCTTGCATATTTTTCCTCGCCCGGTACTCCATCACAGTCTGCATCTAAACTGGTGCTTCATCTCAGTCCACATTGATCCGATACTCTATCGCAGTCTACGTTTATCTAGTACTCAACCCTCGATCCTCTGTCCATGCCTCATATGCCAGAAAGAATTGTTTAAGCTACCATGGGGGTCGACAGGCATGAGCCCATATTTCAATTATACAGGGAAACAACGGAATATCAAGCTTGCAAGGAAAAATATGAACAGGCAGGGTGGGTGCCATTTTTGGAAAAGTTTAAAGGCCATCATGAGGGAATCTCTCTTGCCTTTGTGCAGATGTATGATGGAGAAAGTGTACAGTTTGGAGACATGAAGTTGACAATTACAAAGGCCACTATAGTAGAAGCTACAGGTCTCCCTATGGCTGGAGAAAAATACTTCAAGAGGGTGATCGTCGATAAGAAAATTTGTCAGAAATTCCTCAAGACAGAACATCAAGACCTCGATTGGACTAAGGGAATCCCTCGAAGCTACATCAAAGAGGAATATTGGATGATGCTCATAAGTTTGCAGAAATTCCTCACATGTGAAGGAAGGTATGTAGTAACCTTCATTTATCATTTGAAACTTTTATCACATTTCGAGGGAGGACCACAAATTGATTTTCCTCACTTCCTATGGATGAGTTTAAAGAAGATGGTGAGAGGAGTGAGGTCAGTTTAAAGAAGATGGTGAGAGGAGTGAGGTTAGTTTCCAAGAAACCTAAAACTAGCCTTCATCACCATGGATTAATAAAACTTTTGGTTGTCCATGCTTTGAGGACACAAGGTAGTAGTTGGAAGAAACTACTCCAATAGAATTTCGCTCAGGAAAGAATGTCCAAATCTGTTGAAGCATGAGAGGAAGGGTTACACAGTGAGGGTTCAAGAAAAAAGGCAAAGAAAGATAGAAGGAAGACATTACGGGGTAAATAAGACACTATTATGCCCAAATCATCCCAGCCCATTAAGAGATCAGTGAAAGAAAAGTCTGTTGTAGGGGAACCTACTACATATAGAAAGAGGAAAGCCACCCAATCTCGGAAAATAAGTCCTACCTCGATTCAAAAAGATAAAAGACAAAAGAAAGACTTTGAGCTAGGGGACGATTAGACAGTATTCCTGAAGAAATCATCAAGTTGTCATTAGAACCAGGAAGCCAAGTAGCGAAGACCCCTGAACTCAACATACAGAACAAGAAAAAGCCTGCACAGTCTAAAGTATCTAGCTCAATCCTACATCCTAAATATCAACTATCACAGAGTAAGAAATGAAAGAAGAAGGAGACAGATCAACATGAGATTTCACACAAGGCAACTGTCAAACCCCCTCTAGAATCCGTTAAGGAATTGGAAAATATCCCTGAGGTAGTTACTCTGTCTTCCCAAAACCTGGCTAGTGAGTTGAAAGAAAATTCTAAGGTGACAAGTGGAAACAAAAAGAGGCTCGAGAGAGAGAAGGCACGAAGGGAACAAATTCCATAACCTACGCCTCAATCTTCCAGGATAGAAATAAGGGCTGGTCAGCAGAAGCAGACTCTAGAATCCACACCCTGGGCCTTCAAAATAAAAATCAAATCGACACAGGAGAAACAAGTGTTTAGGCCTACAACCGTTATTAAGATAAAGAAGAGAAAGTTGTTTAAAGAGACTTCTACCCCTATCAGCAAATTTGAGGAAGTCTCGCTTCCCATATGAAGGACCACCAGAAGCATGGCCAAGCAGGTGACAATTCCAAATATGCCTTCTCTTCAAGGAGAACCCATGGACATTTTGAGTTCTCCAGAAAAAGGAAGTGGATGTGGAGCTACAGTAAGTGAAACATAAGGGTTGGTAACAAATACTTTGAGGGGTCTGAGAAAAGAAAAAGAAGCCCAAGAGGAGGTGACTAAGGAAGAAATCACATCTAGGCCGGACAAGTCCCTGAACAAACAACAATTGATAGCGAAAATTGAGAAGCTGAAGCAAGAAATTGAAGAGTACCAGGTATTGGATAGGCATATCAAGGCAGAGAATGCACAATTAAAGAAAAGCATGCAAAGGTCTCTACCAAAATCAACAAAGTATTATGATTGATCTAATACACTAGGGTAATTAAGAAGGAATTGAGGAGTGGAGCTTCTGGTTTTAACATCCTGCAACCAGAAAAATGACAGAGAAGGATTCAATTTTGCAGAAAATTTTTGGGTATCATTTTTTGATGATGTTGCATGAGGACATGCAATACCTTCAGCATGGGGGAAATGTTGAGTCTCCATTTTGACACTTATAATGTCCTATCTCACCTTGTATCTGAGCCCTTTTTTCCTATGTTATAAGCCTATACTTGACTGTTTCCTCCAAAAACATACCTAATGACCTTGTTCATGTACACAAGAGGTAACTTATGATTAAAGCATGCTTTGTTTAATTCGATTAAAGTGTTTTATTTTGTATAATCCTAATGGTTTGACTCATGATCAACCTATTCTGGTACCTCAACATTCTGGTACTTCAAGTCATCGTGCAATCCGGTACTAAGTCTATTCTGGTACCCGAGGCAGTTTCGATTCAGTACTATCCACTCCGCATCCATTCCAGTACCAAGTCATGCATTATTCCAGTACTGTCTGCTCCGCATCCATTCCGGTACTGAGATTCGTGACTGTGTGTATTTTGGTACCAAAACCTCTATTTCCAGATTGCACCAGTTGGACCAGTATGATGATGAAGATTTTGAGAAGGAAGTTGGACCAAATCTTCCAAATCATTTTTCCAGATTATGATGGACTCCATCACTCATGCACTTCGTGTCATGAGGATGGAGTCAATCCCTAGAGATTCGATGTAAATACCAATTGTAATATTTTTAAAACTGTTTAATGCTTATCCATAGATATTGATAGTATCGGCTTACCTTCTTTATAAGGGATGTTGTATAGATGATATTGTGTATGGATAATAAGGAATGTAACAAAGTAGTTTGTCAGAACCAGATGATACATACCGTTTCTATGTATGAGGTGAAGAATTGTTGATCCAATTTACCAGTTGAAGTAGTGCAAAAGATCTATTATGCAAATTCCTGAGTATGAGTAAAATGGTTTAGTCTGTTATTTTCTTAAGAGGTTCCTTGTTTGTTTGGTAAGGGCCCACCTCCCCAACCAAGGTAAACCTCCCTATATATGCTTTGTGTGATTGTGTGAGTGTTTTACAGTAGTGTGTTGTCAATGATTTTTTAATCCATTTCAATAGTTCAACATTAAGTTATTTGTTTTTGAATTGGTGTGAACAATCATATGCTAGACCAAATAGATATTTCCTTCTCAAATATTGGAGATTGCCATTTAATTGTTTGAAGTGTGGGATTGGTTAAGAAAATGATATTTTGAGTTTATGATTGTGGTAGTTTTGGTATAGAAAGGAACCAAAAGACTTTATATCTCATCTTCATGTTCCATAATGAAGTCTCTCAGTTGTGATCATTTTTCCTTGTACTGATTTGTTTGAATTGAACAAAGTTGGAATTGATTTCGATTTCAAGAGTGATTGGAGTTGACTGTTAATTATTATTTTGATTGCTACAGGAAACAAGCTTCTTAAGTTAATCTCTCTAATTCATAAGCCTGGAATGAACATACTTGTTCCTTAAGATAGAACCTTTTTGATTGACTATTTGTTTGAGAAGTTTCATTATCAGTTTTCTCTTTTAAGTTCAAAGGTGTTTGAAGTATTCAAAAATCTTATAAACATAGTTTTATGTTATTAATTATTTCCTATATACAACAGACATAGGTAGGTTACCTGTTCTCGGCACATATAGTATAACAACTCTTTTGATTACGAATCCTAGATTGACATATAAATGAGTGTAAGATATACATTGAACATATTTATACACCAACAAATCTACCAAACAATTGTGGAGGTTTCTATTGAAGACTTCAAACATTAAGAGGAACAGTGGGACACAAGTTTTTTCCTTTCTATCTTTCGAGTAGGTGTTCATAGTTGGTTTTCTCACTAGATCTATGGGAGATAGATTTCTTTCCTGATCATTTCCAGTTGTCGAGTTTTCTATTGAGTTCAAAAGATGTAACAGAAAGTCCTTCTGCTAAGGAATCCTGCATATGTCCATAACTAATATATTATGTTTTAACTTATTCAAATATTCAACTACGTTGTAATCCATTTTGGGTGATTCTTGGGTATGGATGCTTATAGGGTTTTTACCAGGAGTGAAAGGTGCTCTCGAGTGATCGGGAGTTGCCTTACTCTTCAAGGTCTGGGTGGCAGCGGTATCTTTCGAGAAAGGTGGACCTTTACTGCGTGTCTGTACCACCGAGACTTTTGCGGGTTGTTTTCGAGACTCAAAAAGGTTGTTGGAAGGCATGATCAGGTCAGGATCCCATATCAGCATGGTTGTATCTTGTGGTGGATCAATCTCTTCTTGGTCAACAATATTCATAACTGAACTGCTTGGCTGTTTGGTCAAGGAGACTTCGTATAGAAACCGATTGGCCATCAAATTCATGGCATGCACCCATTGAGGTTATTCTCTTTCAGAGTGGTTTTCCTGGTGGTAAGTACAGAAAGAATCAGATGGTACATTCCCTAGATCAATATTTAATTTAGCTGGGGGAGGCTCAATTGCTTTGAATGGTGGGTTCCTTTTAAAGAAAGTCTTATAGGGCCTTTTGCCTTGGTTTCCCTCTCCTGCATTTCTCTTCATGTCTATGATATCATTTGATAATTTATTAACCATGCGTTGTAGGTCTTCTATGTCTCCGTTACCCTTGTTGGGAGTCTGTTCTTCTTGTTTCCCCGACGGTTTAGTCAAAAGGAGTCCTCTCCTGGGAGGAGGTTGAACTTATTTCTTAACCAGAGAGGCCTGGCCTTCTTTACACCCTTTCATCTGGAATTCTATCATTTTGGCTTCTTCAAAATTTTCAGCCAGGGTTCGCTTGGCAGCTCTTTTCACAAACATAGAAATAGAAGTCGGGAGAGTGTTAGCATAAACTTTGATTTGCAATTCCTGAGTTGGTTGTGCTTCGGGCTGAAATTTGTTTAAGATGGTTGTGAATCTTTGATTGAAATCTTTGACCCTTTCTTTTGCACTCATGGTGGCGACAAACAACTCAGCCATCAGAGCTCTCATAGTAGTTTCCTTGAAAAATTATTCTAGAAATTCTTTTTCGAACTTCTTCCAGCTAGTTATAGATCCTATTGGAAGATTAACGTACCACGTGGAAGATGAATTTTTAAACGTATAGAGGAAAATCCTACACACTACGTCTTCATGTTGGACATTCATAAGTCTGATCGCGAGTATGAACTTCTTGATATGATCTTCAGGTAATCTAGAAGTTTCGGGGTCGAATTTAGGAAGTAGCTTCTCCAGGTGTCAGGGAAGATTATGTACTCATCTCGGGATGGCCACGGCATCTTCGGCCAACCAAGGTTGGTTGTTCTGAGGTGGGTTTTCCCTTTCTTCCTTATGGTCGTTATTACCTTCCATATCTTCAGATTCTGAGTTAAACTCCTCCTCTTCCGAAAAATTGTCTAACTCAGAGATGTCTTCGGCTGGCGGTTCGAGTATAATATTCAGAGCGTGTTCGATTTCGGTGATCACGAAATATATTAGGTCTGCTACTGTGTGCATGAAAACTTCGTCAGGAGTATTGACCACCGGTTTGCTTATTTGTCTTCTTCGAGGAAGTATCCAAGCTAAGGGTAACACATCAATTTGTTGGGCGTACGCTCTTGTGATCCTTCTAAACTAATTTAATTCCTCGTGAGGAAGAGCGTAAGGTATATTAGGGAAAAATTGTTCTTCCTCGGGCTGGGGTGAGTTACTCATTTCAGGAGTACTTAATGTGTGTGGGCTATCTTGTGAATGACTAGCCATGCATGTGGGTTGTTAGGAATCTATAGGCTGTTTGAAATACTATATAAAATATATATAGCCAACCATTCATTCTAGCACCAATTTTGTTGATGGGTCCTAGATCCCTGATTCAACAGTAGGAACCAAACCTGCCACCGAGGCCCAATTAGACTCTACAACGTTTAATGATGGAATGGTTCTCTAGATCTTGTGATCCGACCAATTTATCGATGGGCTTTATGTTTTCTTTTGAAGGCTCTTCCTTCAATTTGGACTATCTCTTTTTGTATTTCTCTCTTGGGTGGAACTGATATGAGGTGTAAGCCGGTATAAACCAACTTGGTAACAAACAGAATTAAGTTCTAACTACTGGGGAAGAGGATGAACTTGGGATAACCCGCTTCTCAAGCATGCAGACAACGATTCTATACCACAGGCCTAGTACTAATACATTAACCATGTGAGCATCAAATTACTGCCTGGGAAACTAATTATCAGAAAGATAACACATATGCAATGAGACAATGGCAAGAAAAATAATTCATCTACCATAATCATTCATCACATGATAACACAACGATTCATCTTAATCATTAAAGTAAAGAACATCAATATATTGCACCATATAACTTGACAATAGATTAAATAGCTCTTACTCATTACAACATCATTCATGAAATGAAATACAAAATAGTTCTTCTCCACGCCCAATCACATGCATTTGATGAAAATAACTTTTCTCTGGTCTAGAAGGACTTCTCAATTCATAGCAACTTCAAAATAATTCTTAACAACTAGAAATAAAGAGTTCTTGAAACAACCATCGACTCTAAACTAATTGATCGATGTCTTTATTTATAATGTAAAATTCAACTAAAAATAACGACTGAGTGCAGTTTAAGAATTTTTTTTTTTGCCACATGGCGTCATCTTCTAGCAGTTTCTTTAACAGTCAACTCAAGATATCACTTGAAAAGGGTGACTTCTCTCATATTCAGACCAATGGATAAACAACTCTTCATAAGTTTTGGCCTATGTAAATCTATGTTGCTCCATCGGAGCCATGTGAATTCCTTTGATGTCCATCGCATGCGTCCGATACTTCACCAGACTGGTGTTCAAATGCTGTAGAACAGTTCAAGCTCTAATCGGGTGCTCCATAAATCATTGTACTTGCCCTGGCATTGTGTCGGTCATCTTGGTGAGAACTTTGGCCCATATTGAATCTTTCTTGGTATGTGACTCGACTATGTCGCACAAGTCGACAAAGTTGTCAGGGGTACCGAACTCGGGGAGTCCGATATCCTTCATTGCTTTGTTGATTTTGCCTCAATGTTTCTCGCATCTGACCCACTGCTCTTGAATTTCTCAGTGTGAGTCCTGAGACATCTTATCCCAATACTTGGTTGATTGCTTCATGCGATTAAGACTGCTTTTTCCTAACATCTAGATGCCATGTTATTATTTGTTTTGGCCCTGCTGGACTGCATTAATGTATTCGAGTCTTTGTACTTCTTGTTGCACCCTTTCATACCATCTATCCATGTCATTGCATGTTATGAGCGCCATCAGAGTGTCCTCCTAGAGCTCAGCTATCTTTTCTGTAAAAAGGTGTCATTCTTTTGTGAATTGGTTGTAAGCTTCTTTGAACTCGCTTCTCAGATATACTGTGGTCTGAGTGGCTCCCTGATAGTACTTAGCCAGGTGGCGTAAGTGTTCTTGTTCCTTTAGGGTGGCGACCAACTCCTTTTCATATCATTTGGCTCCGTCCAGGGTGGCATCCGAGAGCACCATGCCCACACTGAGGAGCTCAGATGTTTGGGCATCTGTTTTGTTTATCAAATTTTCCTCTATAGTGATGAGGATGGAGCGATCCAACATGATCCTCCTCTTCTTCGTGGTTCTTTGGATGATGGCCTTTATCTTTAGATCATAGGAGATCACATAGATATCTGCTACATCGTCTACCGGCTTGGGTATCTTCTCATCACCACATGTGAGTGTGTTTCCCAGGTTACTGGTGGTGTATACTTGTTCAAGGTTAGGTTCTTGAACTTCCTTGTTGTGCTCCGAAGTCCCAACCTCTGCCTGTTGCTTGTCGAAATCTGAGTATTGAGCGGCATAGATATGTCAGGCACATAATTGTTACCTACCTTTTCGTTGGCCATTGAATCGTTGATATCCTTTTGCAGGGATCCTTCCTTTGGATCATCCGGTTCGGGATTGTCCTTTGGATTATCTGCTCTAGTTTCCGATGCATTGGGTCCCTTCATTTCAAGGTCACTTTCAGCTTTAGTTTCCTTTTGTGGGACCTCCTGGGTTTTGACCTGGGGCTCAGGGGAAGAAGTCTTCTCAGGTCCCTTTTCTTCTTAGACACGCACATGGGTCCTTTGAGGATCCTCCAGGCTCTCATCATCACTATATACATTTATGAACTCCGTCAGAGGGTTAGGCGCACTTGTTTCTACTGATACTCGACCTACCTCTGGTTGAGCCATCACTTCTACCGGCGATACAGTCGGTGGCATTGTGGATTCAGGGTTATCTGACCCATTGATGTTATCAAGGTTCATGAGATTAGGGTTTCTTAACCCCACTGGGCTCTTCTCTGGGTTATTGGCTGGAGGCCTCATCCATCTGACAAGGTCTGGGCTATCTTGCATCTACTTCATTAACAGTTGGGCTTGTTGATACATGAGTCCCCCTATCCCCTGTATAACTTGAACCTCATAGAAATTCCTATCTTGCACTGGGGTTACCTAGGGAATCTCCGCTATCTCAGTGGATTCTTGACGAGTTTCCACCGCTTCGACTGATTCAGGTGTTATCCTTTCTTCGATGGCCCTAAGGATTTTTTGAGCCGATTGTTCCAAGACTGTTGCTTGCTCATCCCAACTCATGGCCTTGAACCTGTTTGCTTTAGGATCAACCATCCTTTCCACCACCTCATCCCAGTCTTTAGCATTTTCGGTGAAGATCTCATCCTCAAACCGGTCATGGGCGTAGGGCCAACAGAATGATACCTGTGTTGCATGCTTCAGGACCAGACCCTTGGGATCTTGCTTGCGAAAATGGCCAGTCTGGAATCAGAATTATAATTGACTTAACCCTTCTTGCTTGGCCTGTGCAGTTTCCTTTACCATGTATAAGCCAATATGAAACCCATAAGGTATGAAGGCCCACTTCTTATCCTTTACCAAAGTGGCATTGTAGCCTTGAAAAATGGTTTGATAACAATTTTCTCCTAATACTAGTCGATCGGGGACATAAACAGGTAACATATGGGGTGCTCCTTTGGCGCCGGAAACCTTGATGTAGGTTTCACTCTCATTTAGATACCAGTGGCCTACTTTTGATACAACCCTTTTTGTTGCATCCAACAACCTTGGGCACTCTTTCTTGAACAACAAAGAATAAATGTGTGTGATAAACTAGTTGCAGATGAGAGTAGGATTTATTGTACCTGTTCTCCCACAAGATGCCGAAGTAGACATGGGCCAGGAGCTCAGAGACATGCTAGCTCAAGTTCATTCTGACAAAGACGTTATTGGCGCAGATGATGTCCATTAGGTAAGAAGCCATGTAGAAGGAAGGGGTTTCTCCCTCTTTCGGCGTCTGAGCTTGTCATATGCAAGTGCTTATTTTTTTGGAGATGATTGCACCCAAGTTAAAACCTATTCTAGAAATGGCTACGGTATAAGCCAGAGGCATCGAAGCCTCTGAAAACCTGGTGCAGTCTTTCTCCCCATGAAATCGACAGAGAAGTGTCATTAGATAGATGTAAGGCTCTTTTAAGTTGGTCTTCGGGTAGCAACCAGAGGTCCGATTGGTGGAATTTTTATCCTCCCTCCATCAAGAAGCCATAATTTTGCTAGTATCATGTTTCTGATAGAAACTTAAAACAAAATCAGTGTTCAACTATTCCTCCGACTCCCTGATTTTGTAGTAATTTTGAACTTCCACTAGCAGGAAAACCTCGATGCATCTTTCACTGTCGTCGTTAATTAAACATCTATATGCATCAGTGTGATCAATAAGTCATTTCAAGAGATTTATGCAGGGGAATACCAGAGTCCCGCTCGCCACTATGTGCATGTAAGCCTTGTGTACATTCGGGAGAACTTCATCGTCGAGTCTTCTCATATCAGGATCGCTATGTAGGGTATATTCGGGGAGTTCCTCTCGCTTGATTTTCTTAAAAATTTCTTCCCAACGTGGGAATACTGTCTTGGTCCCAATGTTCACCTCTGTGTCTCCAAAGGCCAAGGGCTGGATGAAAGCCTTCTTGGTGGTTGTCTTTGTGACGGGCACCAGCTTTGGAGAAAATTCCAATTGCCTTGCAACCACTGGGGAGGAACCTTCTCCCGCCTCTGGTTCTTGTAGCTTTGGCGCTCTAGGAGATTTCCTGGTGGTGGGTTTCTTTGGAGGCATGGTTCCTACAACCGAAAATA
Organism: Picea sitchensis; assembly: GCA_010110895.2. Lineage (NCBI taxonomy): Eukaryota > Viridiplantae > Streptophyta > Pinopsida > Pinales > Pinaceae > Picea > Picea sitchensis. The sequence goes on along the minus strand of SNQJ01S0035412.1, from coordinate 5,400 downwards.
TCCTTTAGGCATGTGTACAGAGTAACGTTGGATGAAAACATATGAAATGAAGCGTAAGACACCCATAAGCTGGTACATACCTGTAACGCTTGCTAAAATTGTTTCTTAATACTCACTGGACCTTGGAAGCCTTCTCTAGATTGCTTGTCTTGCTCCTCTGGGTGCTTCGTACTTCTTTGTGCGCAGAATGAGCTTATTCACAATGACTTAAAAGAATATAATGGGAGAGATCCTACCAGTCATTTCAACCAGTTAATACGAGTAATGGATGCAATTCAAAACAAACTACCGCCAAATATTCGTAAATAAATTCTATGTGGGTTGACGGTGGAGGCGCGAAGGGAGATGCATTGTATCGGCATGCTCAAATGGTCCTTTTGATTTTTGCATGAATTAGCAAATAATGCACAATCTTGGAATTAATTAACCTTTTAAATGTGTCGTATCTAGCATATCTTAGAGCTAAAACATCCCATCACATCGCATTTCTCAGTGGACAAGTCAGGAATCGATGATATCCTTATGTACGTTTTCGTTGCTATTCTCTTGAGAAAACTTATGACGCCGATGGGTTTCATCGTACAATGCTGATGTGGCAGAGTTGGTTCATTGTGCAACACGGTTCTTGAGAGTTAAAAAAAAAACGACTTTAGGGGGAACCAGGTCATATGTCTAGTCACTTGGGCAATGATGGATGGCAACAGAGAACGGGTGGTTTGACCGTACATCTCAGTTGGAGTCGGGTCTTTCAATAGAACTGTTGTATCAAAATAAGCCTGGAATTGCCGATGTCGAAGGTTATCCTGGATTGACAATCGGGGATAGCTCAATCACACAACTTCTTTGTGGGTTATCATCTTCGTAAATCCCCGATGCCAAAAACATTTTAGAAGCTGACGATCGACGATATCATTCCTTTATTTGCGCGATGCTTATTTTTTCATTCCTTACTGACACTGACAGGGATCGGTCCTTGGTGATATTCTTGCGTGACGCCTGTCGCGTAATAAAAATCTCGTCTACTGATGCCGATGAAGATCAGAGCTCGACTACTTTGGTCTTCTCAAGTGATTTTTTTCACCTCTAATCCTTCCCGATGCCGAATTTCTTAAGAGCGTCGAGGAAAAGTTTAGACTGTCGATTCTTTATGTAAATGTTAGTCTTTTTAAAGTTATGATGATTTTAGCATGCTCAAGCAGACTTTAACAAACTCAACATGAAAACACAAAATGATAATCAAAGGCAACAATTTTCATACTGAAGCGAAATTGGACAGTGCGAAAGATCAAGTGGTACCCAAAAAGGTAAAATTTGACATAGGTTTTTTAGGGTGTGTTGAGTGCTCAACACAGTGAAAAAGTAGTAACCTCTAGGCTTGCAATCTTGAAGTGCATAACACAACCTAAAGGAAGACCGAGGCTTAGAAGTAAACTATAGAATGTTTCACTGCTCGAGAAGAAAGAAGAGAAGATGGAACTTGCAAAGCTCTTAGATCGAGTGCCAATCCCAGTTAAGGAGAGTTTGGAAGAGCCCAACACAAAGATCAATGTTTTGCTTCAGGATTTCAGCTACCATGGATGGACCTGCAATGCCCGAACCTATGAGTTACATTTGTGGAGACTGTAGAGTTGAGAATTCACTAATTCCTGGTGATGTAATTCAATGCAGAGAATGTGGTTATCGCATCCGGTACAAGAAACATACTAGAAGAATTGTTCAATATGAAGCTCGCTGAGATAATTTTGCAATTGTCACACTAATTATTGAGGGCTTGCTTTGGAACATTTATATATTCAAGGAAGAATGAGAATGTATATTTTGATTTGACAATATGGAAACTTGAATTTTTTTCTTAAGGCATACATTTCACAACTTAAGATTGAAGGACTTTCTCTCACATCTGATATGGTGTTCATTACTCAGAGTGTAGGCTGCCTCATGAGAGCACTTTTTGAGATTGTCCTAAAGCCTGGACTGAGGAAGCATGGATGAATTAGAAATGAATTTACAGTAAAGGTCTATGAAACCCATGCATGATTAGCTATGGAGGCTGGAGACATGACAGAATACAACCAGTGTCAGTCACAGCTTCAAGGGATATATGTTGAAGGCATTGAGGGTTTTCATAATGAATTTGCAGCCTATTATACAGTTGTATGAACCTAGGCAACAATAGTCATATTTTTTCTTCAATGGCAAGAAATATGCAGAGCACTATAACTGTGGCATCAATACAAAAACCTGAACGCAATCAGGAAAAGCACTTTAAGATTCGATGGGAGCCTGTTTTTGAAGAGACACCATACATTGTGGTTAATACATTTGGGCCATAAAGGAATAAGAATTAAGTGTTGACTGCGAAGACTTAGCAACCGTCCAATCAAGTGATCGACGATGCTGATTAACTCATTCAGTGGGATTTATCCCACATTAAAAGTGCAAAATTATTTATGTGGGTTTATATACACCATTGCCACTACACCTATTCGACGTGTAGTGCAAAGGTATGGCAGGGGATCTAGGTTCTTGGAATTCACAAAGAAGATCACTAGCCTAGAGCTCGAGATGACCTGTCAGGCCCCCCCTACATTTTGGAAAAAGAGATAACAAATGTTGATATACCAAGGAGATGATCTCGTCTGTCAGATAGATATTTTTTACACTGTTGGTGTGACGATCATATGAGTGATCATGGGATTAGGAGCGTTCGTTATTTGAGTTGGTGGTGAGATTGCCAATTTTATCGGATTCTTTGGCATAACACCAAATCTATAGGATCACCAAGTTCGCTACCAAGTGAATAAACGTTCAAATGTTGAGACCACTATTCTTGTCATAGTTTTTGGCATACTGTGAATTGTGGAGTTTCACCAAAACTAGTTAAAGAACTGCACAACACAAACACAAAGACAATGACTCAAATAAACATTACATTATTCGATGAAAGCCATGGTGTGATAACTACCCTTCATAATTGATATTAAAATAATAATGCTTAAATCCTGAAAGTATCGATTTAAGGATGTATTGTGATGTTTATTAAATATTTGCATTACACATTAACACAGTCATTAGATTTGAGATATAGATCGAAGAGATGTGTGGTTATGAAAAGTCATGTTAATGACCGTGTTACTTAAAAAAATGGTTATGTAATATTAAATGAATAGACATGTTGTTTATGAAGAGTTGTGTTGAAAAGTTTAAAGACTTATAAGTATGATGAGATGTGAATGAGAAAGGTGTCTGTCAAAGAATTATTGAAGATCAAGAACAAAAGGAGACATAGAAGCAACTATAAAACCAGTGTTTTTTATAGAATACCATTACTGGATTGCATATCCTATTTCCAGATTGATGAACAAAGGGTGGCAGGGAGGTGCAAGGGTAGGTTGGAGCCTGTAGGGGAGTAGGTGCTACCTTGTTAGTTGTAGCTGACTAAATAGGGGGTTGTACCCTCCTACCAGTTGAAGATGGTGAATAAGGGGTGTGGGTGCATCCTGATCAGTGGGTTTTGATCTAAAGAGGAAGAACATATTCCTTCTATTGTAACGTGTATAACAAAATTTTGCAGTTAATAGAAAAGTGTTTTTGGTTTTCCCAATTGGGTTCCACGATAAAACATTGTTTCCAAATTTTGTTTGCATTGACAAAAGTAAAAAATTTAATAAATTTTTTGTGTCACTGATTCACCCCCCCCCTCTCTCAGTGACAGGATCTGATCCTTCAATTAGTATCAGAGAAGGTCTCTTCACTAAAGGTTTAAATCACTTGAAGAGAAATATACATTAGAATGGATCAACAATTGAAGATGTCATTAAAAGTCCCCTTATTTGATGGCGAAGACTATGTTTTCTGGAGTGTTAGAATGAAAAGCTATCTAATGTCCATTGGACTGGAAGTATGGACATTAGTTGAAAAATGATATGATGTTCCAAAAGTCACTCCCATAGAAGAAGAAGACAAGAATAAATTTTGGGAACATGCAAAGGCTTTAAACACACTACAAGCTCGACTGAGTAAGAAGATCCTTGCTAAAGTAATAAACTGTAAAAATGCAAAACAACTCTGGGATAAATTGGAAACTATATATGCAGGAGATTCCAAGGTAAATTGGGCCAACCTTTAGACTCTCAAAGTACAATTTGAAGGTCTAAAAATGAAGGATGAAGAAAATATCTCAAAGTACTTTGAAAGAGTTGATAATATTTTTAATGCAATCAGAGGTTTGGGAGTAGAAGTGTCATACAATGAGTTAGTTGAAAAGATACTAAGAACACTACCTATGTTGTATAATCCTAAAGTGTCCACTCTTGAAGATTGAGAGAATCTAGATCAACTCACCATGGATGATTGTATGGAATCTTCATAGCCTATGAGTTATTATTAGGTCATGAGAGCCTCCCAAAAGGAGAGGCAACCTTCAAGGTGCTCAAGAAAACAAAAAATAAGAAGCAAAAACCTCAATCCAACCATCATGAAGAATCTGATGTAGAAGAAGCCAATTTTGTTAAAAAACTTCAGAAAGGATCAGGGAGGTACAAAGGCAAACTGCCTTTCAAATGTTTTAATTGTGGCAAGGTTTCCCACTTTGCAGCCAAGTGTCCCTATCCCAAGGAGGACCCTGAAGATGAAGAAGACACAAATAAACAATACAAGGAGAAGGGAAAAGCCCCCTATAATAAAAAGTATTACATAGGGAAAAATAAAATTTACTCAAAAGAAGAAAAGAACAGTTCATCAGATTCTAGTGACAGTGATGATGATGAAGTCCTTTTTCTAGGTATTAAAGAGTCTAATGAGATAGAAGAAATTGAAAATGAGGAAGATGAAGAAGATGAAGAAGAGGTTAATATGGAAGAAGAACTTCTCAGTGCTTTGGATGAATTAAGAAGATACAAAAATAGATATAGACAACTAAAAAGTTTTGTAGTTGAACAAAAAGAAAAAGAGATGGAGAAACTCATGAGAAACTTGAAAAACCAAATCCTAGAAGAAAATTGGATGGAAGTGTTAGATTTAGGGTAAAATTGAAAAACAATAGTCTCTTTTAAAATTCAATGACTAAAACAACTTAGATCTGTAGTTTAATCAGAGATAAAACATATAGGAGATAGATCTATAAAAGACAGTAGCAGCATAAGAGTAAAAACTCAGATCACATATGAATATAACTCAGATCTAAGGCAGTAATGAATAGCTCTGAATACAACAGTATATCTATATGATTAAACAAAGATCACAGATCTAAAACTCTGCCTAATCATTTTACAATGAACATATCTTTAGATCTATACCATGCTTACTATATTAAACAACTCTGTAATCAGATCAGATCCAAATCAAGGGGAGATAAGTAGGAGGCATACCTGGTACAACAACCTACCTCTGAAGATAGCA